>JAVYIG010001691.1:0-307568 GCA_035222895.1 Strongylocentrotus droebachiensis | reverse complement strand
CAACTCCAGCAAGGGCTCGGGCTTCGGAAAGTAAGTTTTTTTCAGATAGCATTTCACAAACGAAAGTTTCTGAGGTTTTTTTTATCATCAGAACATATACTGTAGAGCGTATAAACTAACAAAACAACATTTGCCATTTGTACTAAGTTGCTACACTAAAATACTGTTAGATTGGATAAGAGAGGCAGATTATCTCGGCGTACGTACATGTAATTTATTTCATCAACAAGGCATGGGTATAGTTTTCTTACAGAAGAGTCGCTTTTAAATCCTTACAGTATGTATACTTTGTTGGAAGCGCTGCAAAGGTGTCGTCTTTGAAGCTGGGTGATATATTCCTGAAGTGACTAAATTGGACAGCTATCAAACACATCTCGCCAAAATATCCTATTAATTTGCTGTCAAACTTTTTAATGACTTGAACTGTTATTATAATGTATTTTATGTGTCTGTTTTTTTCTTCTCAGGCAATTTTCAAGTGCAGGTACTGTGTAGTGTGTACACTGCAGAGGCTGGAGGAAGGGCAGCAGCAGCTGACGCAGTTGGTACAAAAACTGCTTTTGTCCAAATCGGGAGCGGCCGTTGATGTGGAAGACCTGAGGGAGCCGTTACCGAACCAGTGAACACCACATTTTCATTCAAGGTAGATTAAGATACCTTCATTCAGGGGCAATGCAAAAATCCTAAAACTCATACTTAAACCAAATTTTGACCATTTCAGCTAATAATGGAGAACTTTATCAGCGACATAACAGTTTTGTTGGTGCATCTTTTTGGATTGAATTGCCAACATCTTGTTGAGAATGCAAGACAAAGTTGTATAGGTCTGTAAATGTACACCTTTTTGTAAGGATGCTGAAACCAATGTGTGTGCTGCCAAACTCTCTTATAACCTTGTCTTCTATATTCATAGACCCTTAAATTTGAGTATTCATATTTGCCTGTTAATAATTCATATCAACTCATTTCTATCAGTTTATTGCAAATAGCTTTTGTAGATTGTTCATGTGTTTTGTGTTGATTTTATATTTGAAGTAAGATGCAAGGCTTCTGGGAAATCTTGACCTGCCCACTAAATCTTTGGTCGATCAAAAGGACAATTTTTTACTCGGATTTAAAGGGGAAATCTACCCTAGAAATTTCACTCCTTCAATCAAAGGAGACAAATTTGAACAAAGTTAAAAATAAGAAATGGGCAAACTCGGTAAGGAAAACAAAGTAAGGAAACTACTCTTTTTTTACATTTTCTAGTAAATTACTCTCGGCTATTCAAATTGGCAATGCTGATGACATCTTGAGTAGCTCTAAATTCACTTTGTACACAACATTTTACATTTTCTAACCCCCATAGTCAAAGCATGTTGTGTAGAAAGCTATTCGTCATTAGTAATCTGAACATACTCTGATTAAAAGCTGTGGAAATGTGTAACTTTAAGGAAAATTTAGAAAATATGAAATTTTGAGTACAAAGTTGATGGATAGCTACTCACAGTTGGTGTCATCAGTGTTGCCAATTTGTAGAGCTGAAACGAGTGTAGTTTCCTTGTTTTTTTTGGACGTACTTTCACTTGAAATGTGACTTCTTAAAATAGTCACATTTTTATCACTTGTAGAAGTTGATGAGAAAGTAAATACATGTACTCTTTTGAATAGTTATATTTTGCACCGGATGATGAAGCTAATCCTGGGTGGAGGCACATAGCTAAATCGGTTATTCACATGTATTTAATGATAATTTGTGACATTTTGTTAAAAGGTTCTGGTGAATTTATTCACATTGAATTTGATATAGTACACAACAAATTTACAGTAATCCACTATATTTGGTTTTACCAAAGATCAAGACTTATTATAGAAAGATTTCTTAATCATTTGCTGGGGCATCTTTTTGGCATGAATTGCCAGGTTCTGTAAATAACTCAAATTGCTTTTATAAAGTGTGTTACCAAAGTTGCTATCTATTGTGTGCTGCAAAATTATTGACACTATTCATTTTATCTTTGCCTTGTATATTCATAGAGACATAGACCCGTGAATTATATGAGTATTCATATTTGCCAGTTAATGAGGCATATCTTCAACTCATCTATCATTTTCTTATGTTTTATTTGTAGATTGTTCATGTGTTATGTATGTATAGTTTTAAAGGGATAGTTTAGTATTGGTCAAACTTAACTTTAAAACCAAAACCTGCACCATCACGGTGCAAAGTAATAATTACAAACGGCCAAGTAAAGCCCCTGTTATTATCAAAATGACCCGTTACTTTCAGTTTCTGCATTTAATTTTGTTAAAATACTAATTAAATATCTATATCCATTGCTTTTTAAAGAACTATTCAGATTTTTTTTCTTCAAAGTAGTCTTCATGCATTTTTAATATTTTGAATAAAAATATATTTATGGATATTTCAGCCGTTTGTGAACCGATATTGATCAAATAACAATTTATTCTGAATATTAGAATTGTATGTTCTTTCGGGGGCACTTCGGGAAATACCAATACTCTTTTTCAAATATACATGATGTACTGTATTGCCAAGCCTTTGTACATATTTTGTAAATATGTTTGATAATAAATTCATAAAATCAATCAAATACATGTGTGACCTAGCGTTTATTAAAAATTCACTGTATATTGGACGTTCTTAAAAGGTTTTCTGAACGTTCCTAAAACGTTTCCAGGACGTTCTAGACGTTCTTAAAAGGCTTACTAAACGTTGCAAAAACGTTTCCAGGACGTTCTAGACGTTCTTAAAAGGTTTTCTGAACGTTCTCAAAACGTTTCCAGGACGTTCTGGACGTTCTTAAAAGGTTTTCTAAACGTTTTCAAAACGTTGCCAGTACATTTGGACGTTTAGAAAACGTTTTATAAACGTTCCAGACGTGTTTTAAAAGGTTTTCTAGACGTTCTTAAAACGTTTGTAGTGCATTTTAACGTTTTAAAAACGTTTTAAGAACGTTCCAAACGTTTTTTAAAGGTTTTCTGCACGTTCTAACAACGTCCACAATATATTTAGAACGTTTTCAAAAGGTTTTTGGACTTTTCGAATGTCTGAAAGGTTTTTAAAGGTTTTTTTTTGGTTCTTTTAACGTTTAAAAAACGTTTTTAAAACGTCCAATAAAACGTTTTAAATACGTCGAAAACCTACCACATTTTGACGTCCAAAAAACGTTTTCACAAAACGTCCAAAAAACCAACTTGGAACGTTTTTAGAACGTTCAGAAAACGTCCAATTGTTAGTTGGGTTACTGCTACAAACTTACGACTAAAAATACAAGTTGCACAATAATATCAAGCGCAACGATAAACTCGCTCAATTTAATTGCGCAGGAACGAGTGAAGACTCGCAGCGCCACTAAAGTAAAATCTACTCACCAGCTAGAGTCGTCACTATAATTATGTCAGAATCCGTCGATGCTGTCCTTTGCTGTTTGCTGTGATGATCTCCGTTGATTGTAGTGCACTCCGATGCGTAGTCTATACTTCTGTTATCTGGTTACTGGTAATTCTGCCCCGGGCAGCGGGCTAAAAGCCCTTTATATACAAGCTCGCATGTACGTACGTGCGACCAGGCAAAGCAACCTGACGTACGCACATGCGTGCGGCCCGTATACCCATAATTTCCCATAGACGTACGCGTAACGCATGTCACACACAGAAAAATGAGAAGAAAAGAAAGAATTTTTTTTTTAAAGAAGATAGAGGAAAAGGAGAGAGACAGAGAGAGGGAGAGAAAGAAAGAAAGAAAGAAAAAAGGGAGAACATGAAACTTAACTTTACACTTAGGCCTACATATTACATTTCCGACTGAGTTGGCTCGACATGTGCTGAAGTAGTCTGCGGACGAAAGTACAACAATACGAAAACAGAAATTATATGAAATTGTCTTTAAGAGAGAAAGAGAGGTTAAATTCTAAAATGAAATGAAAGGGGTTATGTGACTCTCAAGGAGGAAATTACAATTTCTATCGCTCATGACGACTATTTGGAATTTCCTATTTTTTTTTAAAGTTCAAGAACTTCCTGGGGCTCCGCCCCATGCAAGACTCTCGGCAACAGCAAATTATTTACACAATTTCTTGCTGTCTGCTGCCTCGAGATCACTGGAGCGAAGAAAGGTAAGATATAGCAAGAATCCCTATTCAGTGAAGGATTTATCCCTTTTATTATTAAAGACTCCCGACAAAGGCTCTCCCCCTGCAAAATTGGAGAGAGTTTTATGTAGTTTAAGCTTCTAACAACCACGCCCGTGGACCTTTTATTATTTACACAAAGGTAAAAGTGTATAGCAAGAATCCCTATTTAGTGAAGGATTCATCCTTTTTATGCAGATGCTTCTTCTACCATTCTTGACCAGAAGTGCGTTTCAAAGCTCTTTAAAAAGAGGACACAATAGGGGCGGCGCAATTCAAATATCAAGGAATGTATTAGAGTTTATTTCTAAAATGAAATGAAAGGGCTATTTGACTCTCAATAAAAACTCTAATCCATTTGCACTGCCCCCATTCAGTGTGCCATTTTCAAAGAGCACAAAAAGGCTTCAGATTGAAGATTCCATCTCATAAAATCGTCTATAAGAGAGAAAGAGAGTTTATTTCGAGAGAAAAAATGAAATGAAAGGGCTACTTGACAAGAGCCCTTCATTTCATTTTAGAAATAACCTCTTTTTTCTCCTAAAGACAATTTCTCTCTTGAAAAGGCTCTGCCAGACCCCTCAAGCTCTGCCATGTTGTATGGATCCATTAGAAAGCAAAATGAGCCCACTCAATAATTGATATAAATTATATTAAAACGTCATAGCCAGGGCTCAAATTAATTTTTTGTCCACGGGGGCTCTTCCCCCCCAAAAAGAGCCCCCGTGAGCCTTCTCACGGGGGCTCTTTTAGTACTGACGGGGGCTCTTTTTTTATACAAATATCCATTGAATTGGTACCTATGATACTCCTCAATTATTTGCTATTTCATCATTATCATTCCAATCAGCATTTTCCCTCTTACAAATTTACAAGCTACATAGCTGTTACTGGCCTACGCATACAACACTGATCTTTATGATGTCTTTAACTTGACATATCTTCTTCTCCCCTTGCAAACGAGAAAGAAAACAAGGTCATTAAAAGGGATTAAGCGACAAATAATGATTGTGATTCAAATTGATGCGAATATTTGTTTGAATAAGCACTGCTATTCACCCGAATCTTCTTTGTAAAAACAACTTTTACAAATCTCAGTCATGCTTACTGAGTTGAGACGTTCCATTCAATGTAAAATACTCATTAAAGAATACACTTCTCCTAATCTGAAAGTGATCTTACAACACAGTGGCAGATTTGCATGGCTGAGAGATTCTGGTGAAAAGCATTGCTTATTCAAAAAAAATCCTTGCATCAATTTGAATCACAATGATTATTTGTCGCATGATCCTTTTATTAAATAACCTTGTTTTCTTTTTTGTTTGCAGGGGGAAAAGAAGCTATGTCACGTTAAGAAATCATAAAGATCAGTTGTATTATGCGTATATACATTATGATACCAGAACAAAATATGTTGATTATCAGAATGTCATTTTGGAATACCTCTATACAAATACCACATTGTCTTTAGCCCGTATCAGTATTAGTATCATGCAATATAAAGCTATTATTCTTTATTTAATTCAGTATAATGCTTTTCCTCAAAAATAGTTTTGCCATTTTGTTAGGGTTGAGACGCTAAGAAATGGTTTCAAATGTACATTACACGAACCCTGAACCATTGCAAAATGATGGTGGTTCTCTCTCTCTTTACTTTAATCATGCATTATCAACTACATATAAAGCAGCAACCAAAAACTTAGGGTTATCTGAGATAGGTGAAAGTAAGAGTTAAAAAGAAAGTCATGCTAAAACGGCGCTTCACTCCCCCCCCCATGAAAAAAATAAAATAGATTAGTAGTCCTCCTCTCCAGCACCCCCCTCCCCGCTTTAATATCACATTTTCACTTGGCAGCCCAAGGGGGCCGGGGGTGGGAGGAGGGGGTTAAACCCCTAACCCCCCCCCCCGTAGATCTGCCCATGTTACCATATCATTCCACGACATCTTGGTCTTCCTCTTCTTCTCAATAGGGAATTTTAGATTTGCGTGGACGTGGACGTGTTACGTCCTTTTAAGGCACTGGCAGTCACATGTCACGTCCTTTTAAGCACTGGCACTGCCTTAAAAGGAGGTCACACGTTTCAGTCCACGTTCCCATCGTGCAAATCTAAAGGTCCCTAATATTGATTTACTGGTCGAGGTTCATTATTTGCTAGTCATTTGAAATCACCAGATTTCAGCGGGTTAACGCTTTCACAACGAAAAACTTCTCCATGACCATGTTTCTGCCCTTGCGCGATCGCCTCCAGCTCCAGCAGACATAGCGCGGCAGCGTGCACACGTACCGCTACTAAGGCGCCTATAATCACTATAACCAAAGACGTTTAAATATAATTACTAGACGGAAAGCAGCACGCGCGGAAACCATGCCGACGAATGGGATTAGGCTCCGCCTCTTTTGGATCATTTGAAGACAAAATAAGCACCCGAGGCGGCTTTTTGATTGGATAAGTGCCTCATGAATATGTATTTTATCGATAGTATCGCTCATTGCGTCACTTTAATTATGCAGATTTATGCACGACGCTACTATACACTCGCACAAACTAAGAAGAGTTAGTTCATTGAGAATGGGTGAGTAATTGATTGAAATATGAGTAGATTAAGTGAATTTTGTCATCAATTTTGAAAAAGCTGCAATAGCCTTCGTGATCTACGGTAATTTCGTTACATTGTGAGACCATTCTCAACAGATTTTTGGGGAAAAGACTAGGAAAATATTGCTCTTGAAATTGCACTTTGATTTTCATCGTCATGAAGTAGTTTGACTGCGGTTTGCTGTCATTTCACCCTAGTACTCCAGTTAGGGCCCCGGGGTTCCGGCAGGCTCACCCCTGGGAATTTCGGTGCTCATTTGCATCAAGATCAAACTTTCTAATCAATTTTTATTTGAGATTTGATCGTCATCATGAATCTAATTCACCAATCACCGATTTAATTTAAATCTAGATTTAACGTTACACCTTAAAATAATTTACGAAGCATGATTTTTTTGATAATCCAAGTGGATTAATTCTTGTTAAAATCTTTAGTAGATGTGGACTCTGATGGCTTTACTTATCAATATCGGTGCCATCCGTTCGCTCAGTTGCATACGCGGTGCGTGTCAACTTTATTTAGACCAAAATTATCTGTGACCATTGATAATCAAACAACTCCAAATCCTATTCATTTAGATGTAAACCTGAAACTTATTAATAAAATATATTTAAAAAACATCAACACTAGGATTTGTTTATTTAATATTTAGATTTTGTGTGGATCCAGCGTGCTTGTCAAGTTGTCATTATAGATCTACTACTACTAGACCTAGGCCTAGTACTAGATCTAGATCTAGACCCTAGCTATCAGTGGCGTACGCAGGATTTGTTCAAGGGGGGGGGGGGGGGTAAGAGGACCTTTTTTTTTTGGGGGGGAGTCATCTTTTTTAGGTCATCCATTAAGATTTGTTTTTTTTTAATTTTATTTAAAAAAAAAATCAACACTCAAAAAGGGGGGGGGGTTCTAGAAAAACATACACATAAAAAAAAGCTCAAGGGGGTGGGGGGGGGGGGGGGGTAACCCCAACCCCCCCCCCCCCCACTGCGTACGCGCCTGACCCCTATCAATTCTTTTAATATATTAGAGATTTTTTTCTTCTCCAAATTGTGCAGTTCATGTTGATAAATCTATTTGTGTAAGAGAAGACCCCTAGTCCACAATTATGTTTACTTATGTAGATCTAGTCCACTTCTTCTTGTCTTAATAAACCAATTCTACTTAAGACTACTTTATATGTATAGGCCATATAAAGCACTTTTTGAAGCACAAGTTAAATCTTCCATTTCACTGTGGTCCATTAAATTGGAATGTAGATTTCCACACCATATTAAAATTAAGGCCAACCATGACATGAAAAATAGCTTTTATGCTAGATCTATTTTTATTTTGTTAAGGAGAAAGGGACGCCTTGATTGTAATATTGATTTTCGCCTTGATTGTAATATTGATTTTGTTTTCTTTTTGTTCCAACAGATTGAAACTGATGAAGATCGAGCTGGAAGGAGTTAACTGATGAGTAGACATTACAACATTTTTTTATATTTGCAAGATGAAGCTGAAAGTCCCATGCAGGTAACATTTTCAGGATATTTAGCACACAAATATTAAACGACCACCTATTAATTCACTAAAAAAGAAAATGGAACTAAGTTTATGTTGCAGGTGTATATAGTGGAGGGGATATTTTATTCTAGTTCTTCCCTTTCTTTCTTTACTAAGGGATTTGTCCTTATTTACAGGAGGTCCTGTATGTAGAAGAACGATGTCTAATGCACATTCAAAGCACTACATAATAATAATAATGATCATACATGTAGGGTATACACAGGACCCCTCATTACTTTTTTTTTGTAAGTGGTCCTTTCACTTCTTGAGCAATGAAGATGAAGAAGAACACAACATGAGATTAATTAAAGTCTGTTTATAGGATGTATAAATATGGTTGATATGTATCTATTATTATCACTTTTTAATTGAAGTACCTACATTGTTTTCTCTTATGTAGGATGATGCTTCTCTACAGTGGATGATGAAGGCATGCTGATTACAAACCCAGGAGAGGAACAAAGAACAGATATTGACAGAATCATATCTAGAGATGCGGGCCTACTACACTTCATACGAGCAAGTTTGCTAAAGTAATATACAATGTAGGTACCCCCAATAAACTATTGTAGAACACATATCATGCAGAAAGTTATAGATCTGACAAACATATTTTTCATTGTCCATTACTTGTAAAAGAATACTTGACTGAATATCACAATTGTGATTTAGATTTAAAATAAAATGTTGATATAGATGAAATATAAGTCTACATTACGTATGTTTTAATATCATTATTTCCAGTACATTCTCTGGTCCAAGTTGTTTGGTAATTTTATGTCCCATACTTAACCGAGTATTATTCAATTATGAGCACAAGTTCACAATACAAGTACATTGTACACGTATTACTTATTTCATACCTTGTCTGATCCAAGCTCCAGCAGGCCTATCATCTTAACGGGATCATCAGAAATAATCTAAGATGTGGTCAGTAACTAGTCTTGTAGGAAAAATAGTTTTGGTTTGCCAACTATAACCCCAAGTGAATTTCAGTCCTTTGTCATGTTGTCAGAGCAGGTATCAGTGTGTATGTTATTAGTCATTGTTGTTTTTCTTATACACTGTATCTTATTTCATTTTTCCATTCAACAGACTTGGGTTATCATTACAGCCCTTACTTCTGAAACCTAGGCTACAACTTTATTGATGAATGCAGGAGACACCTACATGGGACTACGTCTTGAAGATGCCACCCTCATATAATGAAAGAGGACAGTAGAGATGGGTTTAAACTTGAATATTTACATGATATTTATTTATTATTTGTATTATATGTTTGTAGAATAGCACAATCAATCAAGCTAATGAATTTATCATCATGTCAACTTTCAAATGATTAAAGATAACTAATCATCAATGAATAAACATTAACATTTTAACAACATCAACTACCATCTTATAGGAGGACTGGGCAGAAAGATTCTCCTTGAAATTTGAGTGATAAAGATCTATCAGTCTATATCAAAGATTGAATTAATCATGATATTTTAATTATATACTATTATATTATCGATTTTTTATTTTTATTATTTGAAGTTTGTAGATTATTACATTATTGCTGCTTCAAGTATAGTATGTAAGAAGGTTTGAAAGACGACCCTCTAAATGCACTAAATATGGGAACTGCTAATCACCATTGCCTTTTGTATCCAAACTGCTAATTTTAATAGAATCATGTTTTGATACTTCCTAGCTTAAGAAAACGGGGGGGGGGGGGGGCTTGTTATCCTCTTCCTGGTGCTGTTTCTACATGGACCATGTAACAGGTTGCAAAAGTGTAAACAATATTATATTTGTTATATGTTTATATTAGAAGGATTTAGAAAATGAAAACGTTTTGAATCATAGAACTACTGTTGCTAGAAGTAATGGCAGTATTGATGTGTAAGGGAAGGGGGTGGTTTTACCAGTGAAATTAACGGTATGCCAATGTAAAATTAATACAAAAAAGAGAAAACTATTCTTAAAAATAAAATTATAAAGGACATGGGCCTCCTAACTAACTAACCCTGGTACCACTTCTGGGTTGTTGTTGTTGTGTTTTTGTTTTGTTTTGTTTTGTTTTGTTTTGTTTTTTTTTTTTTTTTGGGGGGGGGGGGGGTGGGGCAACCCAATTAAAAATTTCCAGTGTTAAATTCCATTGTCTTTAAACAAAAATGATGTCAAGATGTTGAAAACAGTGTTTCACTTTCTGTTTTCAAGTTAGAAAATTTGAATAAAATGATTAACATATTTTCCGATCTCTCTGGTCTCTACATTAAAAATGTTCAAAGCTCCTGCAAAGGCTGCAAAAAGGAAAAGTGAAGATAATCCAAGTGAAATGTGGACAGTAATGGAGTGAATATGGAATGGTTGATCGTAGTTGATAACGAGTAAATGTAAATGAGTGGTATTACGACTGAAAGTGAAACAGAAAGGAACTGCAACAGGTTGTTCAGTCAAGACAACAAACCGTTAGTTGCAGAAGATAATTTACGAAAGACAGAGTGAGAGAGAAAGGGAATCATTAAGGTACGTTGAGAGTGGGTGGAGAAAAACCGTCCACTTTGCCACATAATTTGTTTGTCTAAAATAAGGAAACTTTATACATTAGTATATTTAAAATGTATAATCATAGCCAGAGAATGTGTTGTTATATGGCTTATAGCATGTTTGATTTAATAAAACAAAAACAGACCCAGTTATTGATAGACTAAAAAGGGGATAAGATCGAGACATTAAGAATATCAGTATTTCTTATTCAATGAAGTTAAGGCCACTCCGGGGGGGAAGGGGTGACTGGCCGTATTCTTATTTTTAGGTTATGCGAAACTGAGTCGAAATTATGCTTCTTTTCAAAACAATCTTAGCATGCTTGTTTATGTTAAGCCGGAGTGCATGAAAAGGTTAGTGTAGAAACACTTCTGAAAAGGCCGTGCCCGGCCCCTGCGGATCCAAAGAACGGCAGAATGGTAATCTTATGGGGTCATTCTTGATGGCTTTGGAGTCGTTATTAAGGAGGGGGCCGGCCCTACTCAAATGGTAGTGACCGTAACGATGGATAAGGGAATAAGGAAGAAGGGATGCACATGCAGGCGCGTACGCAGGCGCGAGGGGGGGGGGGGGGGGTCGAACCCCCCCTCAAATTTTTGTCAAGTTGTCAAGTTGGTCCTGATGTGTATAATGCGTAGACCAGGGGTTCTCAAACTTTTTCTTTGACGGTCCAGAAGCGATTTCTATGAAAGCTGTAAGGTCCGAAATGACACTTGTATACTGAAGATAATGAGGCTTATTTTTGGTCTATATCTGATCCAAGGAGAATTGTTACAGTTTAAAAAAACAGAACCGCCAGTGCTTCCACTCGTTTAAATAGAGTTTCCTGAAAAAGAACACCCAATAACCTGGAATTTGAAAGAATTTTCTTAAAACTTTCAAAATGCCTCTTACTTGGATTTCTTATTTGGATGAATCGCTATGAGTGGAGAGGAGGACTACTAATCTATTTTATTTTTTTCATGGGGGGGGGGGAGTGAAGCGCCGTTTTAGCATGACTTTCTTTTTAACTCTTACTTTCACCTATCTCAGATAACCCTAAGTTTTTGGTTGCTGCTTTATATGTAGTTGATAATGCATTATTAAAGTAAAGAGAGAGAGAGAGAGAGAGAGAGAACCACCATCATTTTGCAATGGTTCAGGGTTCGTGTAATGTACATTTGAAACCATTTCTTAGCGTCTCAACCCTAACAAAATGGCAAAACTATTTTTGAGGAAAAGCATTATTCTGAATTAAATAAAGAATAATAGCTTTATATTGCATCATACTAATACTGATACGGGCTAAAGACAATGTGGTATTTGTATAGAGGTATTCCAAAATGACATTCTGATAATCAACATTTGTTCTGGTATCATAATATATATACGCATAATACAACTGATCTTTATGATTTCTTAACGTGACATAGCTTCTTTTCCCCCTGCAAACAAAAAAGAAAACAGGGTTATTTAATAAAAGGATCATGCGACAAATAATCATTGTGATTCAAATTGATGCAAGGATTTTTTTGAATAAGCAATGCTTTTCACCAGAATCTTCTTTGTAAAAACGACTTTTACAAATCTCAGCCATGCAATTCTGCCACTGTGTTGTAAGATCACTTTCAGATTAGGAGAAGTGGAGAAATTCTTTAATGAGTATTTTACATTGAGTGGAACGTCTCAACTCAGTAAGCATGGCTGAGATTTGTAAAAGTTGTTTTTACAAAGAAGATTCGGGTGAATAGCAGTGCTTATTCAAAAAAATATTCGCATCAATTCGCTTAATCCCTTTTAATGACCTTGTTTTCTTTCTCGTTTGCAAGGGAGAAGAAGATATGTCACGTTAAAGACATCATAAAGATCAGTGTTGTATGCGTATATATTATATACACAGGCCAGTAACAGCTATGTAGCTCTTAAATTTGTAAGAGGGAAAATGCTGATTGGAATGATAATGATGAAATAGCAAATAATTGAGGAGTATCATAGGTACCAATTCAATGGATATTTGTATAAAAAAGAGCCCCCGTCAGTACTAAAAGAGCCCCCGTGAGAAGGCTCACGGGGGCTCTTTTTTTTGGGGGGGGTGAAGAGCCCCCGTGGACAAAAAATTAATTTGAGCCCTGCTCTCGAGTTAATTTGACTTTAAAGAGCAAGTGTTTCTAAGATATAAAGAGAGATTATTTCTTCAATGAAGTGAAAGGACTCTTGAAAATAAAATAGCCCTTTCATTTCATTTTAGAAATAAACTCTAATCCATCCCTTGATATTTAAATTGCACTGCTCCTACTTCGTGCTTTGTTCACACTCTCCCTGTTCTATAAAGGGTGTTTTCGCTATTTGATCATCAACAGAAGCAAAATGCTAGGCCACGAACTTTTCGAAGCGTGACCAGATTCTAAGCTTAAATGGGGGCATTGATGTATGTAGAAAAAACAGGATTAAGATCCCATGCAACGCTTCGAAATTTAAAAGAAGAATAAGAAAAATAAAGTTGAGATTTCACCTATATGTCTAGACGTGGCATAATGCAATTCGTTTTGGTATTTTAATTCCATCTCAGAGTGATTATTTCTTAAATGAAGTGAAAGGACTCTTGAAAATAAAATAGCCCTTTCAGTTTCATTTCATTTTAGAAATAAACTCTAATCCATCCTTTGATATTTAAACTGCACTACTCCTACTGTGTGCTTTTTCACACTCTCCCTAATCTATAGAGACTGCTTTCTTTATTTGATCATCAACAGAAGCGAAAGGCTAGGCCACGAACTTTTCGAAGCGTGACCAGATTCAAAGTATGCTTAAATGGGG
Source organism: Strongylocentrotus droebachiensis (assembly GCA_035222895.1). Classification (NCBI taxonomy): domain Eukaryota; kingdom Metazoa; phylum Echinodermata; class Echinoidea; order Camarodonta; family Strongylocentrotidae; genus Strongylocentrotus; species Strongylocentrotus droebachiensis. The sequence goes on along the minus strand of JAVYIG010001691.1, from coordinate 293,954 downwards.
GCATTGATGTATGTAGAAAAAAAGGATTAAGATCCCATGTAACGCTTCGAAATGTAAAGAGGAATGAGAAAACTAAAGTTGAGATTCGACCGTTATGTCTAGATGTTGCTTAATGCATTTCGTATTGGTATTATCTCCCGTCTGACAGTGATTAGAGACGTTATTTATATGGATAATAAAGATAAAGCTCCGACCCCGGAAACCCCATGAATTCATCAACTTTTATCATACTGGTCCTTTTCCTTTTGAAACTACGCTTGACCTTTAACTCGGATGGCGGCCATTTTTTATTTGGCCAGTGTGGCCAGCATGACAGCCCCAAGGAGACCTGCAATATTGATACAAGCAACATCATAATCAGATTCTCTGACCCAGAAAACCCCTTTACTATATAATTTTTTTAAAATCATTTTAGCTCTTTTCCTTTTGGAACTACTATTGATCTGTAACTATCAAATGGCGGCCATATTGGATTTGACCAATATTACCAGTATGACCCGAGGAGATCTCAAATCGATGAAAGAATATCATAATCAGATTCTCTGACCCCGAAAACCCCATAAATATATAAACTTTTATCATACTAGCCCATTTTCTTTCGTAACTACACTTGACCTGTAACTATCAGATGGCGGCCATTTTGGATTTGACCAATATGACCAGTATGGCAGCCCCAAGGAGATCTTAAATTGATGAAAGAATATCATAATCAGATTCTCTGACCCCCAAAATCCCATAAATATATAAACTATTATCATACAACCGCTTTTCCTTTTGAAAATTCGCTTGACCTTTAACTCAGATGGCGGCCATGTTGGATTTGCCCAATATGGCATACCCAGAGGGTACCCTTCTTGGCGTCCGGAAGAAATCGTAAAAGTATGGTATAATCTACCTCTGGGCCAAATTTGGTGCTTTTAGAAGAATCTGCATCAAACAACCCCTTTTTAGCCCTAACAGCCTCCACTATATTGACTATGTATATGTGTGGACTAGAGTACGGACATTCGGTGCGGCAGGCGGACTATTGGTGCGAGACCTCTTCCGCACGGATTGTCCGTCAGACATTTGAGGCGCGCACGGAATGTCCGACACGGACATTCTGCGCGGATAAAATCCGCACCGATCGTCCGCTCTTGATCGATCTCTAATAGTCGGACGATCGGTGCGGGTTACATTCTACGCGGTCACACCGGCCATACGTAAATGGCAGTGACGGTAACGACGAATTAGGAGGAAGGGGTGCATTGGGGATGATCATACTATCATTTTAGAGTGTGCAATCTGGGTCAGAATCCAGCATAATATATTTATAAAAAAAGAGGTTCACATAAAAGTACTCATGATAAAGCCGCGCCCGGCCCCTACAACATCATTTTATATTTTCAGATGATGGGGCGGGTGGCAGGGGTAGGGGGCAAAGTTCGCCCCACTCTTCAAGTACCCCCCCCCCCCAAAGGGCCACTTTTACTTTGTAAAGAAGTGCCCCTTCCCCTTTTTAACTCGGATAAGCGCACATTTCATCAACACATGTGCCCCCTTTCCTATCTGATAAGGGCTATTTAGAAAAATGAGGCCCTTCATAAATAAAAAGTGTCCCTTTTCATCTCTGGTAAATGACCATTTTCATAGATATGAAGTTAATTCGTTTCACTTCAGTGCGCTCTTCACCTCCGATAATTGCTCCTATTGGAATCTGAGAGATGCTCATTTTACTTTGAAAAGTACCCCTCCCCCCCCCCCCCTGATAAGTACTCTTTTCATCTATGATGGGTGCCCATTTTCACCTTTGCTAACTGCCCTTTAATTTTAAATCGTGTCCCTTTTCCTTACTATATAGGGACCTATCCCCTTTTCATAAATGCCCCTTTTCACCTCTGATAAATCAATTTCTGATGGATGCCCCTTTTCCGTCGACAAATGCCCATTTCCCATACTCATAAGTGCCCTATCTCATTTCTGGTGAGTGCCTCCTTTCAGGTGTAAGAAGTGCCCAGTTTGAACCTTTGATAATTACTCTTTGTACCTTGACACATGCTCCTTTTCTTTTCTAATAAGTGTCTTTATCCCTTTCGATATGTGTCCCCTTAACCTCTCATCATCGGGGGGGGGGGGCACGTGCCCCCCTAACCTGCTCATCATTAGTCTTGCACCTAATTTAAAGCGACTAAGAGTAATTTTCCCTAAAGCTCGCTCGCTCGCTCGCATTTATAGATGATACAATTATATGTCACTTTAAAACAAATGTTTTTTCAGTCTTCCGTGATGCTTATAACCCCATCATGATTTGTTTTTTTTTTCCTCTTTATAAGATGTAATTTTTCACTCTACGACCTCACAGATCTTACATTTTTTCTCGCTCGCTTTGCTCGCTCGCAAATGAATATTCAGACAATCACACTTAGCCGAAATTGTGATGCTTAAGCAATAACTTGTATGATATATAAAGAAAAACAAATATTGAAATCGTCCCTGATAATGGGATCACAATGAAAGGGTATATACCAATGTCTAAAAAAATGGATATTTTCGCTTTGAGATTTCGCTTTGTAGGTGCCCTTTTTTGTTGGTGCTTTCCACTTTGGAAATAGCTCCTCCGCCCCTGCTTACGCATAAGCGCCAGCGTTAATTTCACGCTTGCGCGCACAGGGTGTGTGTGTGTGTGTGTGGGGGGGGGGGGGGGTTCCTCTCTAGCTCTGAAGCTGATTTTTTTTTTTACCTAGATTCGTGCGATTCGGTTAATACTTTTAGAGGGAGTCTGGGGGGTGATGTGCCCCCCTCTGAAGCTGATATTTTTTTTTATTTTTGAAACTGGATTCGTGCGTTTTGGTTAACAATTTTTTGGGGAGTCTGATTTGATTTCAAAACACCGGCAGTTAATGCGTGATGGTGTTGCAGCCTCTTTCCCCGAAAATTTAAAAATTACCAATATGCATTTGTTATATCTTATCTCGTATATTTTGGTGACAAATTATTAACACTTTTCACAACATACATAAGCTCAAATTTCCGCTAACTCGCTTCGCTCACTCGCCAAATTATTAAACCAGGAAATAGATATTGGGGCAAGAGGCTTCAGTCCCCACTGATGGAAATGTTAAAAAAAAATTGCGCGCGAGCATAACTTGAAAACGGGGAATGTTGATATCGGACAAGAGATGTGACGTGAGCATGTCCCCTTTCCAAAATAATTGTGCCCGTTTGTAGGTACCAATACACTATTAAAGTACAGTGCTTCTAATATGACCTTGTCAGTATTGGTAAGTTTATATAACGGTCTGCGAGAATTTCGAATTTCCGCCCCCCCCCCCTATTGGAAAATCCTGGATCCGCCCCTGTACATGTACAATAATATCGAATAGTAATTATGACTAATATAATTAAAATACCATATGGATATATCTAATGAATAAATATGAATTTATTGTCTATTCGCAATACAAACTGTGGGATAGTAAAGTACATTTCGGAATTAATACGCTTATCTTTTACCCCTTTAAAAATACACTCGCCCAAAGACGATGTAAACACATGTACCCACATACATACGGAGGTTTCATATGGATAGGGAAAATAATTGTTGTGGATTTATCAAAAAAGGGTATTGCATAATTTGCATTCCCCCAGAAGATCAGAACATTATTTTTTTTTAACTTACTATAATATGTACAGCTGGTTATTTTCCCACCATATAGAAATTAATTATGATAAATCCTTTAGTGATTGTTAAACTGTTTGTGCTTCATAGTTTGCCTTATAACACTATATAGGCCCGACTGAAATATATGAGTCAATTGATAAAAATAATAACAATAATAATAATATAATTACTGATAATAATTATAACACTAATTACAATGTAATATTGTGTTGGTAATTACTCTGTATATAATAAACATACATTGAATACTGGCACAGTGTAAATTTAGAGAAAACATTAATGTGAATAAGTGCCAGATAACTCTATGTTTATTCTCTCTTTACTCGTTTTATGTTGTTTGTATTATGTCACATATGTACATTTTTTTGAGTAGGTAACCCAACGAATTTCCTTTTGGACCAATCAATTTGAATCGAACTAATTACTTAATTGAATTAAAGTGATCGTTGGTCATCAAATTCTCTTTACTCGTTTTATGTTGTTTGTATTATGTCACATATGTACATTTTTTTGAGTAGGTAACGCAACGAATTTCTTTTTGGACCAATAAATTTGAATCGAACTAATGACTCAATTGAATTAAAGTGATCGTTGGTCATCAAATTCACAAAATCAAGAATCAGGCCGACTTCGAGCAGGAGTAACGGCTTCTGGTTCACGTCGTTTAATTTAATAAGGTTATATAGGTGCTAGAAGCAAGGTGACGGCTTTACAATACACAATTTCAGCGTAGGCCAATATCGATTACCTTTAAATAGTTCTGAAATGATAACAAATGCAACATACAGTAATCTTACTTTTCATGTTTTCAGTAATCCATGTGGGCCCTCAATGAAGCTCTTCGTAAGAGAAAGGAAAAATCGAGATGTACGTGTATAACGATGTATGGCAAACTGCGGTAGTAATGAAATACAAAAGCGCTCTACGTCAAGCCCCCAGAGTATTGGGGTTAGTTGCGGCCAGGGGGCACGGGGGCACGTGCCCCCCCGTAAACAAAAAAGGGGAGAAAAGGAGAAAAAGGAGGGGGAAAGAAAAAGGAGGGGAAAAAGAAAGAAAAGGGAGAGAGAGGAAGAAGAGAAGAGGAAGGAGAGAAAAAGGGGAGAGGAGAAAGAGGAGGGGAAAGGAAGAAAGGTGAAGAGAGAGGATAGAAAAAGCGGAAAAGAAAGAGAGGGGGAAAGACGAAGGATAGAAAAGGGGGAAAAGGATAATAATTAGAAAGGAAAAGAAAGAAAGGGGGATTATATTATGAGAAGGTGTTTTTTTACCGGAAAAGGGGCGGGGGGTGGGGGGGATGCAATTTTGCAGTGTGCATAATATGGGGTCCATCTTGCCAGGCGTGTACCCCCCCCCCCCCGAAAAAAAGCACAAGAAGAAGAACAACAAAAAGACATGGCAAAGGGGGGGGGGGGGTAGAGAAGTTTTGTGAGTTACAGGAGAAAGGGAAAACATGTAAGAGAATTAAACAACGATAGAAGAGAGGTGAACGAGCATGAGGAATTGCATTTCGTTTAAAAGAATAATGGGATAACAACCAGGGGCGTCGCTTAAGGTGTGGGGTGTGGGAGGGGGGGGGGCAAAACCCCCACATGTCAGAATATTGTCGGGAAAAAGGAGAAAAAAGGGAAGCGGGGAAATGAAAGGAAAAGGGACAGAAAAGAAAAAAGAAAAGGAAAAGAAAGGAAAGAAAAGAAAGAGAAGAGAAGAAAGAAAGGAAAAGCTAGAAAAAAAGAAAAGGGAAAAAAGAAGAGATAAAGAAAACAAAAGAAACGGGGATGAAAGAGAAGAGAGATAGAGAGAGGGTTGAGAGCCTGAGAGAAGGTGGGAGTAAGAGAGAGAGAGAGAGAGAGGGGGGGGGGGTGTTAGGTAGAGTCACCACGTCGAGGGGGCAAGAAAGATACGCATATATAGATAATTATGTTGCTGTGTTCATATTATATTTATTCTTGGGAAGCTACAACAAATCATTTTCTTTCTTTAATAAACAGTCGGGCCCCATATAGAGTCTATTAAACGAAATGCAAGACTTCAACAAAAATCAGGGGGCATACCCTATTGTGTCCCCCTCCAATTAAAAACAAAATTGGGGGGGGGGGGGTGGACAGTGGCCCCCTGTCCACCCCCTGATTGATGCCTATGGCATAAATACGAAGAGTAAAATGATATAACAAAATTAAAACAAAACAGTAATACCAATAGCTTGACAAGATAACCCATGAAAGCGGGAAAGCTTTTTTCACAATGGGGACCTATTTACAAAGTCAGTATTAATTATTTATTCATTTAAAGAAAAATAAATGTTTTAATATTGTTTTAACACTAATACGAATTTAATCAATATTTTATCAATTTTCAAGTTATACATATCACTTGCTTTTATTTCTTGCGTCTCAAGTGATAGGTACTTCATGAATTTAACTTCAAAGTCTCTAAACTAAAGTTTTGAATAACTTTTAAGTAGCATTAAATTATGCTACGGTGAAACAGAAGGAAAAGGGATAAGGGAATATTGATACCAGACGTTTAAAAAATACTTTTGCTCTAAAATACAATATTAAGTCAGTATGTGTTTTGTCACACACATAAACAAATGTTATATCAGTCAAAGAATATAGCAACGAATACTGACTTACTAAAGAGATTTATCTTGAACCCATTAGAGTAAATCGCAAAAAACACGATGAGTCAAGCCAACAACTTTCAACAGTGTGTCTGTAATCGTTGCTATTCTTAGATTATTACATTATAGGCATTGTGCGTTATCGATCGAATTATGGACCGCTCCGCCGGTCCTCCCGTAGAGTATAAAAGACCCTTGCTTACAGTAGTTATTATCACCAGACGAAGTGTTGCAGATACGCACGAAACGTCGTGAACTTTTAGATTCCTTATTGACCACATTGCGAGACAAACGAATATCACTAGCGATATTATTTTCGATAATCATTATTTTGTTGAAATATCAAAGAGAAAACAATCACACAACACAGGGACGTTTTACTGAATTATAAAATTTCTATACTGTATACAGGTTATTCTCTCGAGAGAAGGGTCATCATCTCATTTGTTTAGTTATTACATAATAAACAATACTATATGACACATTATAGACCCATATTATTAGAATATAGCTGGAGCAGAGAGGTATACACACCACCAATAGTGGTAATTTTGTTTATTTATTTATTTATTTATTTATTGGTATATAATGATCGACCAGCAGCACAAGGCTGAAAGGGTCAAATTACAAAGGTACAGTGATGTATATGTACAATAGTATTACGAAACATAGTAAATAAATCAGTAACATAATGACAATACAGCAGAATTATATTGTGTTCGTTTATGTACATTAAGTGAAAGGATTTACTAGCAGGAGATATACAAGAGCAGGGGAAGGTAATATAGAGTGTGAGATGGATTACAGTGTTACTTTGATAAAATACAACTTCTTGTAACAAGCAAACGCGAGCATGTCTGGAGAGAGGGAGACCAAGTAACACCATTTACGTTCAAGCGTCAAATCAAGTACATTGAACTCAACTCTCTCCTTCAGGTTCAGACCATCAAGGTCATAGAGCCTGATCACCACGTTACCATTCTTACGATCAACGTTCGCTACATACACCCTGTCCTGCTCATCCAGGGCAGCATACAGGCGGACACCGCTTGGAGCTTGTAGAGACTTACCAGCATTCCCATCCCTGTCATAGACCGTCACCACGCATGGATCGGTGTAACAACATGAACTTGTGACGATCAAACCCGACCTGGTAGCAGATACCTGGCTCGGCTTGTTGTGTTCTGTTGGAACAGTGTGTTTGAGAGTGGATCCAGTCGGGTCATAGATGTAGACTTGATTCTCATAGTTAGCGATGAGGATTTCATCTGATGGACTTCTGTTTAGTTTGAGACGAAAGCCATTGCCTTTCACGTGGATGGTTGATTTTCTGGATCCATTTGGAGAATATATGTGTGCTTCTGTGAAACTCGTCGATATGCATAACGACCTGTCTCGTTGAAACAAAAGATTGTAACACTTCATGTTACTTGGTATATTTGCATACTGCTCCAGTTTACCAGCTGAATCAATGATATCTATACCATGTGTATCCCAATATCCGATAGCCACACTGTCATCAGAGTACTGGGTCATTCCATGCATCCGTCCCCGTAGACCTACACACTGAATGACTTGCAACTTGGGACCTGAATCCGAGATGCTCCCGAGGTCAAGACGACTATCATCTGCAGGCTTGAACTTCTTCTCCTGTGCTTTTTTCGAAATGGCTACCGCATAAGTGTGATCAGTAGCCTCCTTCAGCATGGCATCCAGCTCTTCACAGAGCAAGATATGAGCAGACAGACTGTCTGTCTCAAGACGACCCAGTCTGTCATTAAATACCAGTGTTATTGAACTACAAATGCTCTTGATCCTCTGTCGATCCTTGGATTTCGAGACGTTGAGGTCATCATCGAAACTCTGCTTTACTGCGTTGATTTGCTCGATGAGATTTCGATGATTTTCTTCAAGCTCTTTGGCCTTGATGCTGTAGGCTTGACTGACATCGTCCAGTAGTTTCTGCACGGCAGTGTATACTTCATGGCGTTGTATTTCAACATTCTGTATGTTCTTCTCCAGTTCAGTCTCCTTAGCGGCACATCGCAGGACAAGGTCGTTCACCTAAAAAATAAAATATTAGAGAAGTGAAAAGAACATTTTTTAGCATTAGATGTATGCTAAATACATGGAACTGGTTTGAAAATGAAACACGAATTTTGCACGCTCCTGAAGTTTCACAAAAGTAAGAACCACACCCCCCCCCCCCCCCACACACACACACATCATAATCATACAAGGACAGATGAATGAACACATTATATTTGTTTGCTATCTTAAAAGGGAATCCAGCCCTTCTAATAAGTCCATTTGAATAAAAGTAAGATAATGATAAGGAGAAGAATAATGATAATACTTCTTTTGATTTTGTGATTTTGATGTCCGACTGAGACGTACGTGGACTTTACAATCCTTGTCAGGGGGCCGGGGGGGGGGGTCTTATTTTGCCCCAACCCGTTGATAGATGAGAGGATCTGCTCCCTTGCTCTGCTCTGCGTTGCCTATATTATAGACAGTTTTTACATATACATATAACAACGGGTCTCCTAATATTCGAGGGACTCTATGTAGCGACCGAGCGGAGAATGTTGATTTTAGGATGATGAAATATTTCTTTTCAGAGCACTTGAAGTCTTATTTTGATGCAAAGGAATTTAATGCAATTTTATTTTATTTTTCCTTGCGAGGGGGGCCCATTGGGCTGAAATCAATTTTGTCCCCCACTTGAATAATTCGGGAAATCTACCCCTCTGTCCCCCACTTCCGGTGCCCATGGTACATTCCCCTATCCAAATTATTAGAGTACCACTTGTCAGGCCTTAGCCAAACGCGAATTATTTTTTGTCAAAATATAAATTTGTACTTTTACCTTAAGTCGTAACTCCTGCTCGAAGTCAGCCTTATTCTCGATGTTGTGATTTTTATGACCGACGATCACGCACTTGTAACAGACATGGACCTTACAATCCTCACAAAACATATCTTTGTTCTCTTGTTTGTGGATGCAGCACTTCTCAGATTGATAACTAATGCTGACCTTCCCGTTGATGATGTCCTGTATGGATACAATCTCATGACCTTCAAAGACTTTAAGATGTTGATGACGTTCCAAACACTTATCACAAATGTAGTTATTACATGTAGAGCAGAATGAGACAGCATCTTTCTGAAACTTGCAAGTAGTGCATTTTGGATGCATCTCAAGGACAGCATTCATCCCTCCACATTTCGCGTGGTAATCGTCTACAAGTACGTTGACCGTCACATTGGTGAGGAAATCATCAACACGGTTCGCAGACATCTTGGTGATCTCCCTGCAGAGAGGACAGATCATGTGATCAAGATCTTGATGGGACAGGTCATAGTTCCTGAGACATTTCCGACAGAATGTGTGTCCGCATGAAGTCAGGATGGTTGCCTCATCGAAGATATCAAGACATAGTGGACACGTCAGGTTCTCTGAAGAGCTTGCAGCTTTCCCTTCCTCAGTCTTCTCAGCCGTTGGTACAAATATCGGATTTCTTGCAAATTACAAACACAAGCTCATTCTTCGCCTATATCCAAATGATGTCAAATGAAACGTAAAAGTGTGCTCAGGTAATACAGTCAGTACATGCAAGCTCGTCAGTATAATGCAATCATTTGTGGCTTTGTGCATACGCATAAATAGACGTGGGTTTTCGTGCGTTGATCCTGGCCGGAATCACGTAGATTATTGGTATCCGACTGGCATCCGGCCAACTGCCATTCAATGTGGGTACATATGCACATGATATACACCTTTGAACTTGATGGTGGTTTCCCGGGGGCGTTATTTTTTTCTGCGGCACAGATTGGGGTTAGGTGCGTGTTGAGCCTATGGGAAGGTTTAGGGTTAGGGTTAGGGTTAGGGTTAAATCAAGACCTCTTTAAAAAAAAAAAAACCCAATCTGTGCCGCAGAAAAAAACGACGCCGGAGGTCTCAGTCAAATATAAATACTGTAAGCATGCGTGACCAAGAAAACGCGTTTAAAGGGGTGCTTTTTTTAGATTGGACACGGTCCGCGCGGTGCCGCTTTAAGGGTTTCAAAAACGTCCATTTTGTGCCATTTTTAAGAAAAAGGGCACTTTTTCAAAATAGTTCAAATTCCTGCTGTACGCACCGGTTTACGCGTTTAGGGGTATTTTGTAGCCCTCAGGGCCGGGCCCATTGGCGAGACTACTGGCCGCCGACTGCGCTCGCCGGTCTTTAGATCTTCAGTAGATCAAGATGGATGCCCACGATAACGACTCGGACCTAGCAAGTCTCACACCTATAGCTGGTAAGCAAATGTTAATCGACTACGAGGGTAATGGTACAAACTATCATCGCCGAGGTGATCTCGGGGCTACTATCTTTCCGAGCCGCAAGGCGAGGGATGATGGTAGCCCCGAGATCACCGAGGCGATGATAGTTTGTATCCATTGCCCGAGTAAACGAGGTTAATATTTGTTTTATATCCCACGTCGGCAATAAGGTCTATTTAAAGTGAATTTTACATAATAATAAGAACTGATTCTGCAGACAGTTTAGCTTCAGCTAGATTTTACAAAGCGCAACATGCATACAAAATTGTAATACAGTCGACGCGCGCTCATTTGACATTGACATTGACTTTCACATTTCGCGTAACCTACTTTGCTATGCGTATTCAATGGGCAAGGGTGGGCAAGTGGGGTAGCAGCAAAAAATTACTTTACAAAAGTACTATCTCAGGTAGATAGTACTTATCTATACCTTTTTCGTGCTCTGTACAATCGCAATGCAAACAACTTTACATGAGGGATATAATCCCTTTTATATACCTCATACATAGATTGTCATTCACTGATTGGTCAAAACTATATCACATGTCAAAGAGCATTTCGATCTATCAAGTATCATTACGTCAGAGGGTTTGATAGCTACTATCAAACCCTGGGATAGGACCCCTTACCCCTCCCGCGACTTAGTTGCGCACACAAATTTTGTGATTTGCTAGGCTATCGCAATCGCGCGCACGGTTACGCGCAGCGCGTAGGAATTCAATACTCTTGCCTTTAATTTTGACTTGATGTTGGATGTTTCTTATTCTGGTGAGTGAATTCCTCTTGATCTCGTTTCCCGTTTTTTAGAGCTAGATCTAGACATACAGCTAGAACTAATCATGAATCAATAAAAAGGATGAGGTATATAAAACAAATATGGACTGCTCTGTAATCGGATGATGGTGGGAACTACCACTCCCTCGGTGGTGTTCACACCGGCCCTTCTATCATCCCCGAGGCGAAGCCGAGGGGGTGATAGAACAAGGGCCGGTGTGAGCAGTCAATATTTGTATAATATTTCGTTTGCATAGTAGAATAGTAAATATTCATTGTGCATTGTGTACTTTTTGTAAACACTACATGTGCTTTATATAAAATAGATCAAATTTGAAATGTAATTATTTTTTTCAAAGAAAGGACTTATGATGGCTGCATGTGTACTAAACCCATTTGGAAGTGTACAGGTTGATGTTATTTTTTCTCTATTGAAATGCATTTTTACATTGTGAATTTTACATCAGAAGCGCAATTTGATTAATTTTACATTGGCAACAACTTAAAAGGTAATCCCTATCGCACTTCAAAATGCTCAAAGGGCTACAACAATAATTTTACAATACTTGTTTAGGAGTATACTTTTTTTGGAATACCCGTTTAGGGTGTGAATTCTTGAGAAAAAAACACGCGAAATCCTCATTTAGGGTGTATTTTGGCTTCAGAAGAAATTCTCGTTTAGGGGGTGTCTGGAAAACCTGTATTTACAGTATTACAGTATTACAGTATTTATACATGACTAAGACCCCCCCCCCCCCCCCCCAGGGAATGGGTTGACGACCCATTCCTGACCAAAATTTGTGTAAGCTATTCATGTTTTGGAAATGTATAGTTATAAACATTTTTCTTTTGACTGGGCTGTTACATGCATGGTAGATGGGTTGATATAGGCCAAATTTGGGGTCGTGAGGGTGGGATGGGTGACTGGTGGGGACAGAGGGGGGGGGGGGGGGATGAAAACCATCTTGGCCTAAGAATTTTTTATCTATTTTTGTGTCATCATAATAATTTACATTGAAACTCTTCCTGACAAAGTTTGTTGTATGTGGTAAATGCGGTGACCCTATGTGATCGACTTGGATTCCCTTTTCGAAGGCTCTGGGGACCAACTAATCTTAACAAATCTTAATTTTTTGTATAGATTCTTACGACGCCTATTCGCTTAACTCACTTGCAACCTTTTGGGCAATCGCCGAATATCCTAATATTCGTGTATCGAGGTGACTGAATATGTTCATGTCGCCCTTTATATACATAACAAAATTAATGATGAATACCGCAATAAAGTTCAAATGTGCTTTATTTACGCTGTGCGCGCTCTCTGTGGAAAAAAACCCACAAACTAAATATTCACAGAAGAACTACCCAAGCGTGATTTTACTTCTTTAACCTTATTTGAATTCAGGTACGCATTTGAATGGAGAATTGTTATTTTTGATCAAAGTTAGGCGCACCTCTTTGGACACATATTTGTAATCAACGTGAGAACTTATCACAGAACCGCATGCAGCGTAGACTCAGGATATTGGTAGATTCTGCTACGTCACTGCATATAGTTTGAGGTTGCATGAACTGACTGTTGGCTCTTAGTACAACTTGGCTGACCACAAGTTTTATCGGACATCAATTGGGTATAAGCGTAGAATGACCTCGTGTTTGTAATAAGTCAGAAATCCAATATTTTGTACCAATGGCTGAGAAGACTGAGATGCGTCCAAAATGCACTGCTTGCAAGCTTCAGAAAGGTGCTGTCTCATTCTGTTGTACATGTAATAACTACATTTGTGCTAAGTGTCTGGAGTGTCATCAAAATCTTAAAGTCTTTGAAGGTCATGAGATTGCATCCGTACAGGACGTCATCAACGGGAAGGTCATCATTAGCCATGTATCCGAGAAGTGCTGCATCCACAAACAAGAGAACAAAGATATGTTTTGTGAGGATTGTAAGGTCTATGTCTGTTTCAAGTGCGTGATCGTCGGTCATCAAAATCACAAAAATCGAGAATCAGGCTGACTTCGAGCAAAAGTTACGTCTTAAGGTAAGTGGGGTCATTTGAAATTTGTTATCCAATGTATACAAAAATTAAGAATGATCCTATCTGTTTGGATTGAAATCGATAAATTTTGAATTTGAATTTGTGGGGGACAATATTTATTTCAGTCCTCTGCCCGTCCCCCCCCCCCCCCCCCTCCCTTCGCAAGGAAAAATAAAATAAAAGTAACATTAAATGCCTATGCATCAAAATGAGCTTTTAAGTGAACCAAAAAGAATTTTTTCAGCATCCTAAGATCAACACTTTCTCAGGCGGTCGCTACATAAAATCCCTCGAATAATAAGAAACCCGGTGTTTACTGCATATTATGTATACACTGCAACCCAGGGAGCACATTTTCCCATCCATCAAAGGGTGTGGGCAAAATAATATTCCCCTTCCCCCTGGCAAGGATTGTAAACTCAACATTTGTCTCAGTTGGTATCAAAATCACAAAGGGACCATATATGTGCAAGAAGCGGGGAGGGGGGGGGGGTCAGATGGCACTGGTGAAAGGGGATAAAACACACCATCAGGAACCAGGCTGACTTCGAGCAGGAGTTACGACTTAAGGTAAAAAGTATTTATATTTTGACAAAATATAATTGCGTTTGGCTAAGGCCTGACAAGTGGTACTCATGCCACTCGGATAAGGGAAGGTACCATAGGCACCGGAAATCGGTCGGGGGGGGGGGGGACTTGATTTTCAAGTATGGGACAACATTTACTTCAGACCTCTGTACCCCCTTCGCAAGGGAAAAAAAGAAGGAAAATTAAATTTAATTTCCTTTGCATCAAAATAGGATTTTAAGTGCTCTGATATTGTTAAGCATCCTAAAATCAACATTTTCTCCACGCGGTCGCTACATTCACTCTCTCGTATATTAATATTTATTAATAAAAATGCTTTAGTAAAACTCAAGTAAAAACGATCGACGCCAAGGCCTCGGAGTAATCGGTTACAGCCCCCCCCCCCCCCCCGCGGGAGGGGGGGGGGGTACCTAGATTTGGTTTGGATAGGGGTGTGCCGCTGAAGCCTCAAGCCCCCCGTCCATTTTAAGGGTCATTTGGGAGATTTTTCTCGAAGTAAAGCCCATTTTTCGCAAAATTTTGGAGATTTAAAAAAAGTGGATTCATGTTTAGGGATATTTTGATGAAAAGCGACCCATTGGAGCAACACACCCCGGATGTCTTAATATGTGAGTACCCCCCCCCCCCTCCCCCGGGGACGTCATTTTTTTCTGCGACACAGATTGGGGCTTTTAAAAAAAAAGAGGTCTTGATTTAACGCTAACCCTAACCCTAAACTTTCCCATAGGCTCAACACGCACCTAACCCCAATCTGTGGGGAGGGGGGGGGGGGGCGGGGGGGGGGGGGGGTTAGAGCTTTCCACTATAAAAGGGGAGCAGGCAAAGACCCCCCAAGGCTCGTAAGACAATAGCACAATTGTATTAGACAGTATTATACAAATAATACAATTCATGACGGTAGACAGAAAATAGATAGGATTGTGTTTATCATAGGATAAATGCTAGAAATGATGAGTTTATAAGACCTACCTCTGATCATGCTAGTAGACATGCATGGCAAACCCAGGGATGCATCTGGAGAAAACATCATTTCAATGTTTTCCTATCGTTTGAAAAAATGACTTACCAGTTGACATGGTTGATATGTTTGTAAAAAGATGCTATCGACGAAATTTCTTGTACACTGTCTTGAATGACCTTACTTGGGACAATTTTCTCTCTCACGTTCTTTTATTTCATTTCCAAACTAAATGTTGAGGGGGGGGGTCTGATAACTGTATCTCGATGGGAAATTGTTGTAAGTTTATGCTTTTAGGTGAAGTCGTCATAAAGCTTACATTCAACAATGTTTGGTAAATGAGCTAGATGCAGTGAAATAAACCATAGCGGTGTTTGTGTGTGTGTGTGTGTGTGTGGGGGGGGGGGGGCTGAAAACCATTTTGGCCTAAGTTGTTTTCTTCTTTAGTTTTTGTGTCATCATAATAATTGACAGGCAACCTTTTCGAGACAAATTTTGCTGCATGGGTTAAGATGCGGTGAGCCTGTTATGTGATCGACTTGGATTCAATTTCGAGGTCTGTGGGGACCAACTCCGAGGGCATTCCCCAATTTGACAATTTTGTCTTGAATAGTATGGATGGTCTAAGTATTACTTTGTTTGGTCAGTTCTTATGACTATTTTGAGACAGACTACTTGCCTCCGATAATGTTTTGGAAAGTAATTTTAAAACATATTTCAAAAGTCATATTTTGTATTTTGTTCACAATATTGTTGTCTCTTTTTTAATTAGAAATAGAAAGTGTACATAATTTATCCCATAAAGGGAGCATACCCTGTAAATTACATGTTCTTTTTTTTAATTTTTAAGTATTGTTGTTTGGCACTGGATATTTGTGTCAGATATATTGTACTAGCTGCTATCGCCATCTGTAAAACATGTACCCCTTTGTTATTTCTGCAAGCGTTACCAAATTAAAACAAAAAGAGCAGCATATTTTTCAGATTATATAAACGATTTCTTGAATTGCTTTCATTGTTACTGATATGAAGAAAAGAAATACCTAGAAGGAATTGCACATACCGTATCCTTTGGTAATATTCGTGTGATTATAGAAGAGAGAGTGAAGGAGAAAGAGAGAGAGAGAGAGAGAGTCAGATAGACCGACAGATAGACACAGAGAGAGAATTTAATGGAGACAGAGAGTTAAAGAGAGAGAGAGAGAGAGAGAGAGGGAGAGAGAGAGGGAGAGAGAGAGAGAGAGACAGAGAGAGAGAGTCAGATAGACCGACAGAGAGACACACAGAGAGAGAATTAGTGGAGACAGAGAGTTAGAGAGAGAACGAGAGGAGACAGAGAGAGTGAGAAAAGGAGAAAGAGAGCATGAGATCGAGTGTGTGTGTGTGTTTGTGTGAGATAGAGATAGAGAGAGAGAAAGAAAGGAAAAGAAAGAAAGCATAAGGAAAAGAAGCATAATTATATCCGTCAGAATGGTGATGAGAGAAAATCATTTTGTTATGTAATATGGACCCACGTTGTAGGGTCCACGCACGATTATTTCAAATACTTGATGAATATATTTATAATTTTCACATCATCAGCTCTTGAAACAAACATAATTCACATTATCATGGTTATAAGTCTAAATCAAGAGATTTTTGAGGAGAGGAATTGTTGCAATATTTTTGCAGGCAAATTATAAGCGAAATTGTTGACAGAGAAAGAAAGAAATGGAAAGAGATAAAGGAAGAATAGTGGGAAAAGAAAGGGATGGAATACCAGTTACCCTCCTCTACCCTTCCGAATAAACTCATGATAACAAATGCTGTTACCAAGGATTACTAAAATGGATCTGGAACATAATTCCACACTCAAAGCCGATATCAGTCGCCCTCTATTGCTGAATACCACTATCAAGTTCAAAGTTCAAATACGATCGATCTGTGGGAAAACCCACTTCTATTTATGGGATGCACAAACTGCATCATACTGACGAGTTTGAATGTACTGAGTGTTATTAGCTGAGCACACTTTTAAGTTTTATCGGACATCAATCGGATATAGGCGTAGAATGAGCTCGTGTTTGTAATTAGCCAGAAATCCGATATTGTGTAGCAATGGCTGAGAAGACTGAGGAAGAGAAAGCTCCAAGCTCTTCACAGGACATATCGTGTCCACTATGTCTTGATATCTTCGATGAGGCAACCATCCTGACTTCATGCGGACACACCTTCTGTCGGGAAATGTCTCAAGAACTATGACCTGTCCCATCAGGATCTTGATCACATGATCTGTCCTCTCTGCAGGGAGATCACCAAGTTGTCTGCGAACCGTGTTGATGATTTCCTCACCAATGTGACGGTCAACGGACTTGTGGACGATTACCACGTCATGTGTGGAGGGGTGAATGCTGTCCTTGAGATGCGTCCAAAATGCACTGCTTGCAAGTTTCAGCAAGATGCTGTCTCATTCTGCTGTACATGTAATAACTACGTTTGTGATAAGTGTCTGGATTGTCATCAACATCTTAGAGCCTATGAAGGTCACGAGATTGTATCCATACAGGATATCAACAACGGGAAGGTGAGCATTGGTCATCTTTCCGAGAAGTGCTGCATCCACAAACAAGAGAACAAAGATATGTTTTGTGATGATTGTAAGGTCCATGTATGTCTCAAGTGCGTGATCGTCGGTCATAAAAACCACAACATCGCGAATCAGGCTGACTTCGAGCAGGAGTTACGACTTAAGGTAAAAGCAGTGTTAATATTTTGATAAAAAAATAATTGCGTTTGGCTAAGACCTGACAAGTGGTACTCATAAAATTTAGATAGGGGAATTAAGATACTATAGGAACCGGAAGTAGGGAAGGGCAAAGGGGGTTGATGTCCCCGCGCATTATTCAAGTGGGGGACAAAATTGATTTTAGCCTTTTGGGCCCCCCTCGCAAACAAAACAAAAAAAGAAAAATACATTATTTTCCTTTGCATCATAATGAGGTTTCAAGTGCTCTGAAAAGTAATTTCAGAGCACTAAAATCAACATTTCGCCACTCGGTCTTTACGCTCCTTTGAATATTAATAGACCGGGGGCCCTGTCTCACAAAGAGTTGCAATTGATCCAAATCAATCGCAAGTTTCCAGTCTCCTTTCTCTTATGTACATAGTTGCGATTGATATCTTTTGCGAATAACTTGCGATTAATATCAACTCTTTGCAAGACAGGGCCCTCGTGTTTAATATGATTGTAAACCTTGTCTACAATATAGGCATCGCAAGCATGGGATAAGATATTCCTATCTATCAAAGGGTTGGGTAAAAATGAGAGCCCCCCCCCCCCCACCCCCTGGACAATAAATATGTTGCAGTTAAGCTCAATCATGAGATAAATCCTCTAAAATAAAGTTTAACCATTCTAAAACCTTAAGAGGGCGTACTTGGAAAGCAGTTTTGTTAAACTGAATGTACCTACCCTCTATTTTAAATAAAACTTGAATAAATAAATAAAATAATTTTATCAGTTATTGGTCGCCACCCTCTCTTACAAAATATAGAAAGAAGTGTAAGCCTATGTTTATACTGTAGAAATCATGCCAAGAGGTACTAAGAGAGGGAGGCATAAATTATCATTCCTCTATGCCCCTCGTATGAGAAAAGAGAAACAAAATCAAGAATACTGCATGAATAGATATGGCTGTGATGTATAACGATGTATAGTAATTTTTTTTTGCTATAAAATACAAAGTGAAACTTTCCATACTTAAAAATTCTTTGCCTCATCGCTTAGCTCTCTTGCAATTAATTATTGCAACTGTCTCGTATATAGAAACAATCAGGCATCGGAGTATTCGGGTAGAGCTTTCCGCTATTAATGGGAGCGTGCAAATGCCCCGCCCGGCTCGCAAAACAATATCGCAATTGTGTTAGATAATATCGCAGAATAGAAAAGCATTTAAAGGTTAAGATCAGTTTTGGAACCCCCCCCCCCCTCTCAAAAAAATGAATTGGAAGCTCTTATTACCAATCGTGTGAAAGAATATGTTTTGACTAATACGTGATGATACAAATTTTGCCGGGAAAACGCCTACTAATTGATATATTTGGTAAATTGTTATATCTATTAGGACTGGATAGATATCTTGTAGTCCCATATACATCTTTCTGTGTACAGTGCTTGTAATTTTACCAAGACTGGGCTAAATTTGTTATCATTTTGATGATTCCAGAACCTTGCAGTACACACCAATAGTTATATGCTAGATGATCGACCTTTTCTGATCGATTCCAAAACTTTTCTTTCACAATGCAATCGCATGACCAGAACAAGGTCTAAATCTTTAAGCCATGGCGTACTGGTGGGGTGGGGGGGAGCCCCCCCCCCCCCCCCCTCAATAAAATTTAACCATGACTTATGTTTAATTCCATATACAAGTGATGTATAATTGTTCGTGATATCACATGATTTTCAGCAAATGCGCGTGTACAGTGCTTGTAACTTTACCAAGACGGGGCCAAATTTCTTATCATTTTGATGATTCCGGAACCTTGCAGTACACACCAATAGCTATATGCTAGATGATCAACTCTTTTTTATGATCGATTCCACAACGTTTCTTTCACAATGCCATCGCATGACCGGAACTGGTGTATACCTTTAAGTGATCGGTACGGTTTCATCAACTGTCGAAAACTCTATCTTTTTTCCTCCAGGTAACAAGGCTTCCTCGCATTTTAATAGCTAGACATCAAGCTCATTCTGTAGTCCGCATATAAACTCACCTTTACCTGTAATTATGTAAATCATTATTTTGAAGTTTGGCTGGAATTTTCCGTGGTGTTTCAAACTATACTTGATTACACTTTTCAGAAGCAATTGTTTCGCTCGGTTGTTATACTCCTTCGCGTAATAGTAAAAGTTCTGTCGAGCTGTAATATTCTTAATAAATATAAAACACTTTTATTTGAGGTATTTATGTCATTATTAAAATAATAAATTCAAGTATACTTCAATTTGCAAATATTCTATTGATTTAATACTGTATTGTTACCTTTTGTAAAAGCATTTTACATCAGAGAAATACAGAAATATTTATCTTTGTCTATAATTATGATGACAATGATGACTTTTTTCCTCTTAAAAAATAAATAATGACATTAATAATAAGAATTACAATACTGATAAAAACAAAAATCAACATCGTCGTCATCATCATCATCATTACCATAGTTGGTATTAAAATAGAAGTAGTAGTATCACTATTTTTCTTATTATCATTATCTTGCTTTCATTATTGTTTTACTAATATTGTTCATCATTATTTATCATCATTATCATGATGATGATTACCATTATTATTATTATGATAATACTATTACTATTTGGCCTACCGCCATTATGATTATCTGATATTACTGCTTCATACAAATGGACTTATATCAATGGCTGGATTCCCTTTTAAGAATGCAACAAAAGTGTATTGAATTCTCCTGTCCTTGATAGATGATGGGGTGGGGGGGTTCTTACTTTTGTTAGATTTCAGGTGCGTGCAAAATTTATGTTTCATTTTCATACCAGCTCCATGTAGTTGGCATATATCTCATGCTAGAAAATGATATTTTCATTTCTCTATTATTTATTTTGTTTAGGTGAGCGACCTTGTCCAGCGATGTGCCGCTAAGAAGACAGAACTGGAGAAGAACATTCAGAATGTTGTAGTACAACGCAATGAAGTATACACAGCCGTGCAGAAACTATTGGAGGATGTCAGCCAAGCCTACATCATCAAGGCCAAGAGCTTGAAGAAAATCATCGAAATCTCGTCGAGCAAATCAATGCAGTAAAGCGCAGTTTCGATGACGACCTCAACGTCTTGAAATCCAAGGATCGACAGAGAATCAAGAGTATTTGTAGTTCAATAACGCTGGTATCTAATGACAGACTAGGACGTCTTGAGACAGACAGTCTGTCTGCTCATACCTTGCTCTGTGAGGAGCTGGATGCCATGCTGAAGGAGGCTACTGATCACACTTCTGCGGCAGCCATTACGAAGAAAGCACAGGAGAAGAAATTCAAGCCTGCAGATGATAGTCGTCTTGACCTCGGGAGCATCTCAGAATCAGATCCCAAGGTTCAAGTCATTCAGTGTGTACATCTACGGGGAGGGGTGTTTGGTATGACCCCTTACTCTGATGACAGTGTGGCTATCGGATATTCGGATACACATGGTATAGATATGATTGATTCATCTGGTAAACAGAAGCAGTATGGAAACCTACCAGGTAACATGATGTGTTATGATCTTGTGTTTCAACAAGACAGGTCATTATGCATATCGACGAGTAGCACAGAAGCACACATATATTCTCCCAACGGATCCATGAAATCAACCATCCGCATGAAACACACTCCGTATTGTCCCAGACTAAACAGAAGTCCATCAGATGAAATCCTCATCGCTAACTATGATAATCAATTCTACATCTATGACCCGACTGGATCCACTCTCAAACACACTGTTCCAACAAAACACAACAAGACGATCCAGGTATCTGCCACCAGGTCGGGTTTGATCGTCACGAGTTCATGTAACATCAATCCAAGCGTGGTGACGGTCTATGACAGGGATGGTAATGCTGGTAAGTCTCTACAAGCTCCAGTTGATGTCTACCTGTATGCTGCCGTGGATGAGCAGGACAGGGTGTATGTAGCGAGTGTTGATCGTAAGAAGGGTAACGTGGTAATCAGGCTCTATGAACTCGATGGTTTAAACCTGAAGGAAAGAGTTGAGTTCAATGTACTTAATCTGACGCTTGAACGTAGTTGGTGTTACTTGGTTTCCCTCTCTCCAGACATGCTCGCGTTTGCTTGTCACAAGAAGTTGTATTTTATCAAAGTATCACTGTAAATCATCTCACACTCTAAACTACCATTATTGGTGGTGTGTATACCTTTCTGCTCCAGCTCTATTCTGATATCGATGTTTCATATTATATTGTTTATTAAATACACTGTTGGTCATAATGGTGGAAAAAAAAATTTTTACCCCGATTTATGGAAAGGTTTTAACAATGATTTATTCCGACTAAATCTAGATAAAAGTATAAATTCTCAGATTTGATTGAATAATAATTTGTGAGTGTTTGTTTTGCGTGACTGCTAAAGCATGTGTATGCTACTATGCTAATCTACTAGGGGACTTACGTCCTTAAGTCATAACTGACAGTAATGAGGAATAATGCCTCATAAAAGGGCACTAATAAAGCATATCTTAACGGTTTTGATCCTGGGGGCTCACAGTAACGGGGCCATTGCTTAGCCACTGAATCATGACTGTACGCAGCGGGGGCAAGGGTACGTCGCCGCCCCCGTAAATACAAAAAAACAAAGAAAATGCAATAAATTTTCAATAATTCATTGCATTTTGCCCCGACCCCTAGGATAAAAAAATCCTCTATGTGGGCATGCCTTGACCCATAATGCATTGCCCTACAGAGGAATTTGTGATGTTGGGGACCGGGGGGGAAATGCAATGAATTATTGAAAATCTATTGCATTTTCTTTGTTTTTTTGTATTTATGGGGGCGGCGACGTACCCTAGTCCCTTCTGCGTACCGTTATGATTCAGTGGCTAAGCAATGGCCCCGTTTACTGTGAGCCCCCAGGATCAAAACCGTTAAGATATGCTTTATTAGTGCCCTTTTATGAGGCATTATTCCTCATTACTGTCAGTTATGACTTAAGGACGTAGATCCCCTAGTAGATTTGCATAGTAGCATACACATGATTTAGCAGTCACGCAAAACAAACACTCCCAAACAGTTATTCAATAAAATCTGAGAATTTATACTATTATCTAGATCAAGTAGGAATAAATCATTGTTAAAATCTTTCCATAAATCGGGGTAAAAAAAAAATATTCCACCATTATGACCAACCGTGTACAAACTAAACGGATGAGATGATGCCCATTCTCTCGAAATATATTTATTGTCAGTATACAGTAGACATTATCTAATTTAATAACACTCCCTCTATCGAATTAGTACTTAAATTCGTGAATTCTACATCAATTATTTTTGCGTTGTGTAATTTTTTCTCTTTGATATTTTAACAAATGATTGGTACTGCAAAATCAAAGAATATCAAAAATTACAGACAAACTGTTATACATTTTTCGTTTTGGCTCATCGTTGTTGTTTGTTTGCGATTTACTCTAATGAGTGCAAGATAAACTTTTTTAGTATATCAGTATTCTTTGCTATATTCTTTGATTGATATTTCATTTGTTTTTGTGTTTGACAAAACACATACTAACTAAATATTGTACTTTACAGCAAAAAATATTTGTTAAACGTTTAGTATCAACATTCCGTTATCCCTTTCTCTTCTGTATCATAATGCTACTTAAAAGCAATTCGAAACGTTAGAGACTTTGAAGTTGAATTTAAGAGGTACCTATCACTTGAGACGCAATAAATAGAAGCAAGTGATATGTATAACTTTAATAATACTGATTAAATTCTTGTTATTTGCCTTATGTTGTTATTCTCAAAGTATTGAAACATCTATTTTGTTTGTGCTTATATTTCTTGATTGTTAATGTAATTACTTTTTATCTTTAAATGAATAAATAATTAATACTGACTATGTTAATACGACCCAATTGTAAAAAAAAAAGCTTTCCAGCTTTCATGGGTCATCCTGTCAAGTTATTGGTTTAACTGTTTTGTTTTCATCTTATAATATCATTTTACTCGTTGTAGTTATGCTACTATGAACGTGACTAATACGTCAAATCAAATTTCTTTAAAGCCTTACAGGACCATGGTGTAAATATTGCTGCATTCTATTACAAATTCCTTTGTCTTTATTTTGTACCCTGTTTGGAAAGCCATTAAATTGAATGATCCGGAGACTGGGGATATGACAGATAAGTTTTTTAATGATGTAGAGAAGAACAATGTATTAATCTCAATTTGGCATTAATTTCTTTTGTGACACAGCATTTGTATTTTGGGGGAAAGTTTGTATATGTTATGATTTGATTTCTTAATAAACACATAATTAAAAAAAGAAAAAAAGAAGAAGAACAATGTATTAACCAAAAATTAGGTCTAGGTTAAACTGTCGGGAGTTCTGCTTATTGACTGACATCCTAAATCATGTAAGAATATTTTCATATCTTTAAAACTTTTACTGCATTTCTGTTATAATTGATGATGTCACTTTGTATATTTCATGTAAATTCGGCAGTTGTCCTTTTAATGATAAATACTTCTTCAATTGAATTCAGTTTAGTTATATTATCATATATATATATCATAACATCATATATCCCCCTATTTTGACCCTTAAATCGAAAAAAATGATGAATACAGCCATTAAGTTCAAAGGTGCATGCTTATACAATGGCCCCTACCATAAATGCTCATACGCTCTGTGAGAAACCCATTTCTGTTCATAGGATGCACAAACTTCATGATATTGACAGACGATCTACTCAAATATGATTTTACCATTGTAACCAGGATTGTGTTCAAGGGCACAGTTGAAAAGAGACTTATTGTGCGTGCATCTCAATTGAGGTGTCTATTTACATTCAAGTATCAAAATAAAGTTATGAGAACCAATAAAATTAAGCACTATGTTATCAATACAAAACACATATTTTCTCGACTGTACTATATTTTGCTGTTCACCATTTAGAGTGCTTTTAACAATTTCCTGTCGTCTGTTTTTTTTTTGCTCCTGATTTACGATAAATCTGTGTTTGTTATTTATCTTTCAAATATGTATGTTTCTTAGTTTGAAACGCTTTTCATTTAAATCATACTTATTCCGGAAGACTAACATGTTCATTTGTTAAATACAACAGAATGCGATAGTTATTAAAACGTTCATGTCTCTGTCCATATTAATCTTAGGTAAACGAGAGATATCCATGCAAAAATCAATATTAAAAGTATACATCACGACTTGTTTGATATAAAGGGAAATTTTGTTCCGGTTACATTCAATAAATACATGGACAATGTACTACGTGGTAATTGGGGCAGTATCTGTCATCTGCTCATCCCAATTTGTAAATGTTTCTAACAGGTAGTATATAATTGTAAAGCGATACATAATTACACCCTCCTAAACAATGTTCCTTTGTATACGTATCCCTTTTGAACACGGAAGACTAATAAATGAAGGTCTCTTTGTATCATATTTTCCAAAAAGACAGCTTCTGTTGGTGGATATCCGTTTTTAAATAACAGATTGTAGAACGTTTTCTATTTAGGTCACTGAGATCAAATCGTAATTTTCCATAATCTGTTCTAAGAGGTGCATACTATCGTATAATCTTTAGAGAGCATTTCCGAGCAAAAACTATCTCCATTCGTGAAAACAGCGACGAATATGTTAAATGATATCACGGTCCCCTCTTTTTTCCCTTCTTATTTCCCCTCGCTCACACCTCTTTTGTTGCTGATGTGCCATTCGATTGGGGGACACCTCTTGCCCCCCCCCAACTTGTAGCTACGCCAATGCCTGTAGATATATAGCTGGGAAAATAACATTGTGTATTGTGTTGATAGCAAGAGTTTCAAGGTTAAAATTACACACGCTAAATTTATACATTTTTCTCACAGCGTATGACATATTCTAAATCAATAAATACGAAAACTTGTCAAATTCTATACATGGTCTAGTTCTGTTGGTGGTGCGCCATTAATTATACATTCGACCATTGCATATGTATTTGCATGTGCTACAAACTCGTTACAAACAACAGTTTGTGGTCGACATAAATTTCAAATCCAGTGTATTCAGTGAGGACATGATTGTCAAGTTTAGTCAAGGCACAATATCTTAGCTGTAAAAACTCACATATCCCTGTTAATACCTATTTTTTGTCAAATTATCGAAAAGTGAATTTGGAGGGAGAAAAAAAATCATTTTAATGTTTCCCTATCGTTTACAAAAATGATTAAAAACCATCTCGACCTAAGATTTTTTTCTTCATGTTTTATGTCTTCATAATAATTGACATTTCTACCTCCTCCTGACAAAGTTTGTTTCATGGGGTAAATGCGGTGACTCTCTGTGATCGGCTTGCATTCCCTTTTCGAGGACTCTGGCCGGACCAAACTCCGAGAGCATTCTACAGACTGTCAAAGTTTGTCGTGAATAGCATGGATGATCTAAGTATTACTTTGTTTGGTCAACTCTTATGACTATTTTAGGACAGACTACTTGCATCTAGAATGTTTTGTAAAGTATCTCAAATGTCATATTTTGTATTTTCCTCTAAATTGTTGTCTCTTTTTAAAATTAGAAATAGATAGTATGTAAACGCTGTAAAGGAGCATAATATATTACATGTTCATTATTTGTTTTGTAAGTACATAGTATTATTGATTGACACTGTATATTTGTGTCACATACATATATCTGTGCAACAGATATACCTTTGTTATTTCTGCAAGCGTAACCAAATTGAAATAACAAGAGCAGTTTATTTGTAAGATTATAAAAACGATATCCTGAATTTGTTTCATTGTTACTGATGTGAAAAAAGAAAAAGATTGAAAGAATTGCACATAATTTATCATGCCTTTGGTAATATTCATGTGCTGATAGAAGAGAGAGAGAGAGGGGGGGGAGGGAGACACAGAGAGAGAGAGAGAGAGAGAGAAAGAGAGTCAGATTGAGAGACACACAGAGAGAAATGGAGAGAGAGAGAGAGAGAGAGAGAGCGTGTGAGAAAAAGATAGTGAGAGCACGGGATCGAGCGTGTATGCGTATGTGTGTGTGTTTGTGTAAGAAATAGACAGAGGGAAAGAGAGCGTACAGAAGAAAGAAAGACAGAAGAAAAATCCGACATAAAATAGGTGATGAGAGAAAATTATTTTGTGTTGTTATGGACCCATGTTGTATGGTCCACGCACGATTATTTCAAATAATTCATATTTGCGTGCAAGATACATTATTATAAATTATAAATATTAAATAAAATATATAATTTTAACATTATGAGCTTTTGAGACAGACATAATTCACATTATCATGGTCATAACTCTAAATCAAGAGATATTTATGAGGAGAGGAAGTGGTGCAATATTTTTCAGGCAAATTATAAGCGAAATTGTTCCAAAAAAGTCATGATAACAAATGCTGTTACCAAGGATTACTAACACAATTCTATATTCAATGCCGAAATTAGTTGCCCTCTATTGCTGAATACCACTATCAAGTTCAAAGGTGTATACCGTACGTTCGATCTGTGGGAAAACCCACATTGGATGGAAGTTGGCCGGATTCAAGTCGGATACCAATATTATCTACGTGATTCCGGCCAGGATCAACGCACGAAAACCCACTTCTATTTATGGGTATGCACAAAGCCACAAAGTGCATTATACTGACGAGTTTGCATGTACCTGTACTGACTGTTAGTAGCTGAGCACACGTTTAAGTTTCTTTTGACATCGCGTAGAATGAACTCGTGTTTGTAACAAGCCAGAAATCCGATATTTGTAGCAATGGCTGAGAAGACTGAGGAAGAGAAAGCTCCAAGCTCTTCAGAGAACCTGACATGTCCACTTTGTCTTGATATCTTCGATGAGGCAACCATTCTGACTTCATGTGGACACAATTTCTGTCGGAAATGTCTCAAGAACTATGACTTGTCCCATCAGGATCTTGATCACATGATCTGTCCTCTCTGTAGGGAGGTCACCAAGTTGTCTGCGAACCGTGTTGATGATTTCCTCACCAATGTGACGGTCAACGGACTTGTAGACGATTACCACGCCAAGTGTGGAGGGATGAACGCTGTCCTTGAGATGCGTCCAAAATGCACTGCTTGCAAGCTTCAGAAAGATGCCGTCTCATTCTGCTGTACATGTAATAGCTCCATTTGTGATAAGTGTCTAGAGTGTCATCAAAATGTTAAAGTCTTTGAAGGTCACGAGATTGTATCCATACAGGATATCATCAACGGGAAAGTCAGTATTCGTCATCTATCCGAGAAGTGCTGCATCCACAAACAAGAGAACAAAGATATGTTTTGTGAGGACTGTAAGATCCATGTCTGTTTCAAGTGCGTGATCGTCGGTCATCAAAGTCACAACATCGAGAATCAGGCTGACTTCGAGCAGAAGCTACGTCTTAAGGTAAGTGGGGTCATTTGACACAAAATAATTGCGTTTGGTTGAGGCCAGACAAGTTGAACTCATACAATACTGATATGGGATGGTACCATAGGCGCCGGAAGGGGGAAGGGGTGGGGAGCAGAGGAGATGACGACCCCGCATTATTCATGTGGCGGACAACATTGATTTCAGTCCGCTGCCCCCCCCCCCCCACCCCCCCCCCCCTCACAAGGAAAAATAAAAATAAAAGCAACATTAAATTCCTTTGCATCAAAATGAGCTTTCAAGTGCACCGAAAAGTTATTTTCAGCATCCTAAGATCAACACTCTCTCAAGGCGGTCGCTACACAAACTCCCTCGAATAATACTGTATATGTAGGCCTAAACCCTGTCTACAATATTATAGGCACTGCAACCCAGGGAGCAGATTTTCCCATCTATTAAAGGGTGTCGGCAAAATAAGGTTCCCCCTTCCTCTTGACAAGGATTATAAAATCCACGTCTGTCTCAGTTGGTATCAAAATCACAAAATCAGGAACCAGGCTGACTTCGAGTAGGTGTTTTGGCTTAAGGTAATCGTCAATTCATTTAAGGGACCATATGCGCAAGAAGCGGGGAGGGGGGGGGGGGGGGGGGGGAGGATGGGTCAGATGTCACTGGTGAAGGGGGACTTGTTCAATAATTTAAGTAGGTGTGCATGGTCTCGCATGAAGAAGAAAAAGGTCAATAATTTGTAATTCGTTTGCATTAATATAAGATTACAAATACTCTAAAGTACAATTTCAACATCCTAACATCAACATTTCTCTATCCGGTCGATCCTTACGCTCCCTCGAATAATTATAGATCGGGGGGTGTTTAACAAAGACTAAGAGCTACTCAAGTTGGACTTGAACTATGGCAGCGATTCATGCTCTCACCATTGGTCTCTTAAGGGACGTCACAAATCTACAGAATTTTCATTGTTGAAGAAGAATAATTATTTACTGTACATTGTAAACTCAAGTTGTATTTAAAACTTTTTTTTTTGGCTCAACGGGGGGGGGGGGGGTAAACACTCCTTTTTCCCCACAACATCCACCCCCCCCCCCCCCTCCCACTTGATTAAAATCAACAAAAATGTTACTTTTTTCCAGGGGGCGGGAGGGGAAGGCAATAGATAAAATACAGATACCAAAAACACCCCCTCCCCCCTCGATACGCCAATGTTCCTATCTTTCAAAGCGTTAGGATAAGATGAGACCCCCCCCCCCTGACTATAAGCTCAATCAGCAGATAAATCCTCTAAAGTGTAAAGTTTAAACATTCCAAAACCTTAATTTTATCGGTTATTGGTCGCTACCCTCCCTTACAAAATATAAAAAGAAGTGTGAGCCTATGTTTATACTGTAGAAATCATGTCTTCTAGAGGTACTAAAAGAGAGGGGCATATATTTCCTCTATCGGAGTTGAGGTGAAATTGCTTCTGCCCCCTCCCTATCACAAAGCCAAATATCTTTACAAACAAAGGTAGAATTGTTTTTACCTCCTCCCTTGCCAGATAAAACTTTTTAAATCTATAATGTTGCAGTATAACCATAAAAAAGAGGCTCTAAAAAACAAAGTGTCACCATTCCAAATTCTAGAATTTTCTCTCTCGTTCGTTACGCTCCCTTTTTTCCCGAATCGTCAAAGCGAGGCGGCTGATGATTCTTGCTATCAAGGTGGCGGCTAAATTTGTTTCTCCCTTTAAAAATACATCATTTCGCCGTATATCGATTAGCTATTAGTAATTACTGAAATGTATCCTACTTTTTAACAGGACAACTCATAATGAGGGGTGGCAAAATCATCTAAAGTAAAACAACGTTTATTGTGCAATGGGCATGCTTGAAGGCAGCCATGTTTCAAGCGCAATACATGGTACTGATATACATGGCATGTACAGGTATAGGCCCTCTTTAGGCAATACATTACATCCCCCTTGTGAACAAAGACATATTTGTTAATTCGTATATTGGCATTCATATTATACAAATACATTAGGCCTACAATTACAAAATTGCAACATGTAATGTTCTGACTTTTCATGCTTTCAGTAAATCCATGTGTTTACTCCCTTAATGAGACCCCTCGTAAGAAAAAGGAAACTATCAAGAAAAATGCATGAAATGGCTGTGATGTATAGTATAGTAATTTTCTTTTGCTGTATATACAATTTTAATTTTCCATACTCAAAATGTACCCGCTCGATGGCTAAGCTCCCTCGCACTTCATTTGATGCAGTTTGTCCTGTACTCTACAAATTTTCTACCACAAGGCCCTCGAAACTGCAAAAGAGGGAGCGTTTTAACATTCCAAAACCTTTTCCCCCTCACAATAGGCTCTCTCGCACTCCCCCTGTCCACACACAACATTTCCGTGATTAGGCGTGATTCTTTATTGAGTTTCAGTTCGAAACGATGCCCAAACCTGCGTTTCGTTAGACTAGTTTCGTTATACGACGTATCGTTAGTGAGCGTCCACACACACAATTTCATCGTAAAACTATCGCGAAACGGTATCACTATCGCGAAACGGTATAGCTAATCACGGAAAATGTTGTGTGTGGACAGGGGGATAGTAACCGAAGCATTGTTATTAAAACTCCCGTAGAAACGATTTACGCCAAGGCCCCGGAATACTCGGTTACTGCATGCTTTCCTCTATGAAAGGGGAACAGGCAAAGGCCTCTTCCCGGCTTCATAGATAATAAATAATGATAATGATAATAACAATAAAAATGATGAGGACAATAGTAATCATGATAAAAATACTAGTAACACTTACAGTGTTAATAAAAATAATCATCATCACCATAATTGGTAATAGAAGTAGTAGTATCATTATTCTTCTTATTATCATTATCTTGCTTTTGTCATTGTTAGTAATATAATTTATTTTCATTATTTATCATTATTATCATCATGATGTTTAGTATTATTATGATGATAATAATAATAATATTACTTTTGGCTTATCTCCATTCTGTTTACCTGATGTTACTGTTTTCATACAAATGGACTAATCACAAGGGCTGGATTCCCTTTTAAGAAAGGGGGAGGGGGAGGGTTTTTTTTACTTTTGTGAAACTTCAGTGCAAAATCCGTGTTAAGTGTTCTAACCAGCTCCATGTAATTAGCATACATCTGATGCTAAAAATGTTCTTTTCACTTCTCTATTATTTGTTTTGTTCAGGTGAACGACCTTGTCCAGCGATGTGCAGCTAAGAAGACAGAACTGGAGAAGAACATTCAGAATGTTGAAGTACAACGCAATGAAGTATACACTGCCGTGCAGAAGCTACTGGACGATGTCAGTCAAGCCTACAGCATCAAGGCTAAAGAGCTTGAAGAAAATCATCGAAATCTCATCGAGCAAATCAATGCAGTAAAGCGGAGTTTCGATGACGACCTCAACGCCTTGAAAGCCAAGGATCGACAGAGGATCAAGAGTATTTGTAGTTCAATAACGCTGGTATCTAATGACAGACTAGGTCGTCTTGAGACAGACAGTCTGTCTGCTCATACCTTGCTCTGTGAGGAGCTGGATGCTATGCTGAAGGCGGCTACTGATCACACTTCTGCGGTAGCCATTACGAAGAAAGCACAGGAGAAGAAGTTCAAGTCTGCAGATGATAGTCGTCTTGACCTCGGGAGCATCTCAGAATCGGATCCCAAGTTGCAAGTCATTCAGTGTGTAGATCTACGGGGATGGATGTGGGGTATGACCACGTACTCTGATGACAGTGTAGCTATTGGATATCATGATACAAATGGTATAGATATAATTGATTCATCTGGTAAACAGAAGCAGTATGGAAACATAACAGGTAACATGAAGTGTTATAATCTTGTGTTTCAACAAGACAGGTCATTATGCATATCGACGAGTAGCACAGAAGCACAATTATATTCTCCCAATGGATCCAGGAAATCAACCATCCACGTGAAATACAATTACCTTTTTCCCAAACTAAACAGAAGTCCATCAGATGAAATTCTCATCGCTAACGATGAGAAGCAAGTCTATATCTATGACCCGACTGGATCCACTCTCAAACACACTGTTCCAACAAAACACAAAAAGACGAGCCAGGTATCTGCTACCAGGTCGGGTTTGATCGTCACGAGCAGTTACAGCAATCCAGGCGTGGTGACTGTCTATGACAGGAATGGGAATGCCGGTGAGTCTCTACAAGCTCCAAGCGGTGTCATCATGTTTGCTGCCGTGGATGAGCAGGACAAGGTGTATGTAGCCAGTGTTAATGGTATGAATGGTAACGTGATGATCAGGCTCTATGACCTTGATGGTCTGAACCTGAAGGAGAGAGTTGAGTTCAATGTACTTAATCTGACGCTTGAACATGATTGGTGTTACTTGGTTTCCCTCTCTCCAAACATGCTAGCGTTTGGTTCTAAAGAGAAGTTGTATTTTATCAAAGTAACTCTGTAATCCATCTCACACTCTATATTACCATTATTGGTGATGTGTATTCCTCTCTGCTCCAGCTCTACTCTAATATGGGCCTATAATGTGTTATATTCTATTGTGTATTATGTAATAACTAAAAGAATAAGATGATGCCCATTCTCTCGATAGATTTTAATTACCTGTATACAGTACACATTATCCAATTAAATAATACGTCCCTCTATCGAAATAGTATTTAAATATGTAAATTCTACATAAACTATATATAGTTCTTGCGTTGTCTAACTATTTTTTCTTTGATATTTTAACAAATGATTGGTACTTCAAAGACAAAGAATAACAACGATTACATACACACTGTTGAGAGTTTTTCGGCTTGACTCATCGTTTTTTTAACGATTTACTCTAGTCAGTGCAAGATGAATCTCTTTAGTATGTCAGTATTATTTGCTATATTCTTTGATTGATATTTCTCTCTTTTTGTTTGTTTGTGACAAAACACATACTGAATAAAAAAATTACTATTGATCAAAATGTCTTTTTGAAATGTTTGGTATCGATATTCCCTCCTCCCTTTTCCTTCTGTTTCATCGCAGCATAATTTAATGCTACTTAAAAGCAATTCAAAACTTTAGAGACTTTGAAGTTAAATTTATGAGGTACCTATCACTTGAGATGCAAGAAATAGAAGCAAGTGATATGTATAACTTGAATAATATCGATTAAATTCTTGTTATTTGGCTTATGTTGTTATTCTCAAAGTATTGAAACATCTACTTTGTTTCGAAAATAATATCGCTAGTGATATTCGTTTGTCTCGCAATGTGGTCAATAAGGAATCTAAAAGATCACGACGTTTCGTATGCTACTGCAATACTTCTACTTTGAAGTATCTACTTTGTTTGTGCTTATATTTCTTGATCGTTATTGTAATTACTTTTTATCTTTAAATGAACAAATAATTAATACTGACTATGTTAATACGACCCCATTGTAAAAAAAAAAAAAAGTTTTCCAGCTTTCATGGGTCATCCTGTCAAGTTATTGGTTTAACTGTTTTGTTTTCATCTCATAATATCATTTTACTCTTTGTAGTTATGCTATACTATGAACGTGACTAATACGTTAAATCAAATTTCTTTTAAAGCCTTACAGGACCATGGTGTAAATATTGCTCCATTCCATTACAAAGTCCTTTGTCTTCATTTTGTACCCTGTCTGGAAAGCCTTTAAATTGAATGCTCTGGAGACTGATGATATGATAGATTAGTTTGTAATGATGTAGGGAAGAACGATGTATCAACAGAAATTAGGTCTAGCTAAAGAGTTGGAAGTTCTGCTTATTGACTAACATCCTAAATCATGTAAGAATATTATGATATCTTTCTAAACTTTTACTGCATTTCTGTTATAATTGATGAAGTTACTTCGTATATTTCATGTGAATTTGGCAGTTGTCCTTTTAATGAGAAATACCGCTTCAATTGAAGTTTAGTTACATTAGAATAAATTGAACTCGATTTATACAGATATTCTGATAACTGCATCCGATGGAAAATGTTGTTACTTAATGTTTTTTGTGAAGAAAGAAAGTCGATTCTTTTGGGGAAAATGGAGCGACTATTTTGATACAGACTCCTGGTCCTTTTACTGTTTTTGTATACAGTTTGTAAAGTACCTTTAACACATGTCTCATAGTTCATATTTTGTATTTTCCTCTTTTGCTTTTTTTTTTAAATTAGAAATTAGTTATAGAAAGTATGTATACGCTGTAAACCTACCCTTTAATTATATGTACATTATTTTGTCGAATGCACAAGGTATGGATGATTATCATGATTGACACTGGAAGAGTCCTTAACTGGTTGACAGAGAAAGAGGAAGAGAAAGAGAGAAATGGAAGGAGATAAAGGAAGACTAGTGGAGAAAGGAAGGGGTGAAAAACAACTGTACTTACTCTTCCAAATATAGTAACGAAAGCAAATGAAATGTCTAGTTCTAATAAAGTGGATCTCCAACATCATATATCCACCACTGAAAGTCTAAATGAGTCACCCGCCATAGATACCCCAAAATGATGACAACAACCATTAAGTTCAAAGGTGCATGCTTATACAATGGCCCCTACCATAAATGCTTATACGCTCTGTGAGAAAACCCACTTCTATTCATAGGACGCACAAACTGCATGATATTGACAGACGATCTACCCAGGTGTGATTTAACCATCGTAACCATGTTTGTGTTCAAGGACACAGTTGAAAAGAGACTGCTTGTGCGAGGTGTCTATTTACATTCGAGTATCAAAATAAAGTTGTGGGAGCAAATATAATTGAAGTACAATGTTATCACTTATCAATACATAACACATATTTTCTCGACTGTATTTTGCTACGCACCGTCTAGCTGGGTGCTTTTAACAATTTCTCTGGTAACCTATTGTCTGGCTTTTTAACTCCTGATTTACGATACATCTTTTTTTGTTATTTCTCTTTCAAATATGTATGTATCTTAGTTTGAAACGCTTTTCATTAAAATCATACTTATTCCGGAAGACTAACATGTTCATTGTTATATACACCAGAATGCGATAGTTATTAAAACGTTCATGTCTCTGTCCATATTAATCTTAGGTAAACGAGAGATATCCATGCAAAATCAATATTACAAATATACATCACGACTTGTTTGATATTAAGTGAAATTTTGATCCGTTCACATTCGATAAATACATGGACAATGTCCTACGTGGTAATTGGGGCAGATCTGTCATCTGCTAATTCCAAGTTGTAAATAATGTCTCTAATAGGTAATACATAATTGTAAA
The DNA here is from genome assembly GCA_035222895.1 of Strongylocentrotus droebachiensis. NCBI lineage: Eukaryota > Metazoa > Echinodermata > Echinoidea > Camarodonta > Strongylocentrotidae > Strongylocentrotus > Strongylocentrotus droebachiensis. The sequence goes on along the minus strand of JAVYIG010001691.1, from coordinate 258,593 downwards.
GCGCCGATACATAATTAAACCCTTCTAAACAATGTTCCTTTGTATACGTCACATTCCTTTTGAACACGGAACACTAATCCAGGTCTCTTTGTATCATATTTTCCAAAAAGACAGCTTCTGTTGGTGGATGTCCGTTTTAAAATATCAGATTGTAGAACATTTGCTGTTTAGGTCACTGAGATCAAATCGTAATTTTCCATAATCTGTTCTAAGAGGTGCATACTATCGTATAATCTTTAGAGAGCATTTTCGAGAAGAACTATCTCCTTATATTAAAATTATATCACATTCTCCCCTTTCCTTCATATTTCCACTAGCTCTCACCTCTTTTGTTGCTGATATGCCATTCGATTGGGGGACAAGTGCACACCTCTCCCCCCCCCCCAACTTGTAGCTACGCCAATGACTGTAGATATATATATATAGCTGGGAAAATAACATTGTGTATTGTGTTGATAGCAAGAGTTCCAAGGATGAAATTACGCACGCTGAATTTATACATTTTTTCTCACAGCGTATGAAATATTCTAAATCAATAAATACGAAAACTTGTCAAACTCTATACATGCTCTAGTTCTTTTTGTGGCGCGCCATTAATTATACATTTGACCATTGCATATGTATTTGTATGTGCTACAAACTCGTTGCAAACAACAGTGTGTGGTCGACATAAAGTTCAAATCCAGTTTATGAGGACATGTTTGTCAACTTTAGTCAAGGCACAATATCTTAGCTCTAAAAACTAACATCGCCCTGGTAATACCTATTTTTGTCAAATAATCGAAAAGTGAATCTTGAGAAGAAAAAAAATCATTTTAATGTTTCCCTATCGTTTACAAAAATGATTAAAAACCAACTCGACCTAAGATTTTGTCTTCATGTTTTATATCTTCATAATAATTAACATTAATACCTCCTGCTTACAAAGTTTGTTGCATGGGGTAAATGCGGTGACTCTATGTGATTGACTTATTCCCTTTTCGAGGACTCTGGGGACCAACTCCGAGGGCATTCTACAAACTGTCAAAGTTTGTCCTGAGTAGCATGAATGGTCTAGGTATTACTTTGTTTGGTCAGTTCTTTTTACTATTTTGAGACAGACTACTTGCCTCTAGAATGTTTTGTAAAGTACCTGTCTCAAAGGTCATATTTTGTATTTTCCTCTATAAAATTGTCTCTTTTTTAATTAGAAATAGATAGTCTACATAATATACCCCATAAATGGGAGCATATACCCTGTAAATTACATGTTTTTTTTTTTTTTGTTTTTTTTTTTGGGGGGGGGGGGGGGGGGGGTAAGTATTGATGTTCGGCACTGGATATTTGTGTCATATATATTGTTCTAGCTGATATCGACATCTGTAACACATGTATCCATTTGTTATTTATGCAAGCGTTACCAAATTAAAACAACAAGAGCAGCATATTTTTCAAAATATATAAACGATTTCCTGAATTTGTTTCATTGTTACTGATGTGAAAAAAGCAAATACCTTGAAGGAATTGCACATATCGTATCCTATGGTAATATTGGTGTGATAATATAAGAGAGAGAGAGTGAAAGAGAGAGAGAGAGAGAGGGAGAGAGAGAGAGCGAGAGAGAGAGAGAGAGTCAGATAGACCGACAGAGAGACAGAGAGACAGAGAGAGATAATTTAATGGAGACAGAGAGTTAAATAGAGAGAGAGAGAGCGGGGGAGAGAGAGAGAGTGTGAGAAAAAGAGAGCACGAGATCGAGTGTACATGTGTATGTGTGTGTGTTTGTGTGAGATAGAGATAGAGAGAGAGGAAGAAAGAAAGAGAGAGAGAGAGAGAGAGAGAGAAGAAGAAAAAGAAAGAAAGCATAATTATATCCGACAGAATGGTGATGAGAGATAATCATTTTGTTATGTAATATAGACCAACGTTGTAGGGTCCACGCACGATTATTTCAAATAAATCATATTTGCGTGCAATAAACATCATTTTAATGATAAATATATTTATAATTTTCACATCATCAGCTCTTGAAACAAACATAATTCACATTATCAGGGTTAAAAGTCTAAATCAAGAGATTTTTTTTGAGGAGAGGAAGTGGTGCAATATTTTTGCAGGCAAATTATAAGCGAAATTGTTGACAGAGAAAGAGGAAGAGAAAGAAAGAAATGGAAAGAGATATAGGACGAATAGTGGATAAAGAAAGGGATGGAATACCAGTTACCCTCCTTTACCCTTCCGAATAAACTCATGATAATAAATGCTGTGACCAAGAATAGTGGATCTGGAACATAATTCCACACTCAAATCCGATTTCGGTCGCCCTCTATTTCTGAATACCACTATCAAGTTCAAAGTTCAAATACGATCGATCTGTGGGAAAACCCACTTCTATTTATGGGATGCACAAACTGCATTATACCGACGAGCTAGTATGTATTGAATTTTATAAGCTGTGTACACCAATTGGATATAGGGGTAGAATGAGCTCGTGTTTTGTAATTAGTAAGAAATCCGATATTTTTACCAATGGCTGAAAAGACTGAGGAAGGGAAAGCTCCAAGCTTTTCACAGGACCTGACGTGTCCACTGTGTCTTGGTATTTTCGACGAGGCAACCATTCTGACTTCATGCGGACACACATTCTGTCGGAAATGTCTCAAGACCTATGACCTGTCCCATCAGGATCTTAATCACATGATCTGTCCTCTCTGCAGGGAGATTACCAAGTTGTCTGCGAACCGTGTTGATGATTTCCTCACCAATGTGACGGTCAACGGACTTGTAGACAATTACCACGTCATGTGTGGAGGGGTGAATGCTGTCCCTGAGATGCATCCAAAATGCACTGCTTGCAAGCTTCAGAAAGATGCCGTCTCATTCTGCTGTACATGTAATAACTACATTTGTGATAAGTGTCTGGAGTGTCATCAAAATCTTAAAGTCTTCGAAGGTCACGATATTGTATCCATACAGGATATAAACAACGGGAAGGTCAGCATTAGTCATCTTTCCGAGAAGTGCTGCATCCACAAACAAGAGAACAAAGATATGTTTTGTGAGGATTGTAAGGTCCATGTCTGTCTCAAGTGCGTGATCGTCGGTCATAAAAACCACAACATCGCGAATCAGGCTGACTTCGAGCAGGAGCTACGACTTAAGGTAAAAGTGTTTATATTTTGATAAAAAATAATTGCGTTTGGCTAAGGCCTGACAAGTGGTACTCATAAAATTCAGATAGGGGAATTAAGGTACCAAAGAAAAATTACATTATTTTATTTTGCATCATAATAAGATTTTTAGTCTTCAACCATTTAAAATCAAATATACCAAGCATGAAATACAAATAAGATTACAAAATATATATTTAGGATGCCCCTAAAAGTGAAGACTTGATAACAGCGGATTACTCAATACATATATTTATTTATTCTCTCCCTCTTTTTGTTTGGTTCTGTCCATCTCTCTGTCTCTTTGTTATCTCCTCCATTTTGTGGTTTACCTTTTAAAGGGGTGAAAATGGCACGTGCCCAGATTACCCGGATAATCTCGTACCTGTACGCCATTTTTGGAAATGAAAAAGAAAATCCAAACAAATCATATAAATAAGTGTAAGGAATCAGTGAAACTTCATTATTTTGTATTTCTTCAAAGGGGTCTTTAGCAATTGGTATCTTTTTAAAACAGTTTGCATTAAAGTAGCAATACAGAAATATTTGTCTTTCTCTATGATTATGATGACAATGTTGATTTTTGTTAATAAATAATAGATAATGATGATAATAATAATAGCAATATTAAGAAGGATAACAATAGCAATTATGATAATAATAATAATAGTAAATAATGTCAATAAAATTCATCATCATCATCATCACAATAATTGGTAACAGAAGTAGTATCATTATTTTTCTTATTATCATTATCTTGCTTTTATTATTGTTATTACTAATATTTATTAGCATTATTTATCATTATTATCATCATGATGATGATGATTATTATTAGTATAATAATACTAATACTATTTGGCCTATCTCCATACAGTTCATCTGATATTGCTGCTTTCATACAAATGGAAGACTTATTACAAGGGCTGGATTCCTTTGTAAGAAAGCAAAAAAAAATGTATTCAATTCCTCTGTCCTCGTGTTTCGTTTTCAAACCAGCTCCATGTGATAAGCATATACACCTCATGCTAGAAAATGTTCTTTTCACTCCTCTATTATTTGTTTTGTTTAGGTGAACGACCTTGTCCAGCGATGTGCCGCTAAGAAGACAGAACTGGAGAAGAACATTCAACATGTTGAAGTACAACGCCATGAAGTATACACTGCTGTGCAGAAACTACTGGACAATGTCAGTCAAGCCTACAGCATCAAAGCCAAAGAGCTTGAAGAAAATCATCGAAATCTCATCGAGCAAATCAATGCAGTAAAGCGGAGTTTCGATGACGACCTCAACGTCTTGAAATCCAACGATCGACAGAGGATCAAGAGTATTTGTAGTTCAATAACGCTGGTATCTAATGACAGACTGGGTCGTCTTGAGACAGACAGTCTCTCTGCTCATACCTTGCTCTGTGAGGAGCTGGATGCTATGCTGAAGGCGGCTACTGATCACACTTCTGCGGCAGCCATTACGAAGAAAGCACAGGAGAAGAATTTCAAGCCTGCAGATGATTGTCGTCTTGACCTCGGGAGCATCTCAGAATCAGAACCTAAGTTGCAAGTCATTCAGTGTGTAGATCTACGTGGAATGATGTGGGGTATGACCCCGTACTCTGATGATAGTGTGGCTATCGGATATCATGATACAAATGGTATAGATATAATTGATTCATCTGGTAAAAAGAAGCAGTATGGAAACATACCAGGTGACATGAAGTGTTATAATCTTGTGTTTCAACAAGACAGGTCATTATGCATATCGATGAGTAGCACAGAAGCACACATAATTCTCCCAATGGATCCAGGAAATCAACCATCCACATGAAAAGCAATAATGACAATACTCCCAGACTAAACAGAAGTCCATCAGATGAAATTCTCATCGCTAACAATGATAATCAATTCTACATCTATGACCCGACTGGATCCACTCTCAAACACACTGTTCCAACAAAACACAACACGACGAGCCGGGTATCTGCTACCAGGTCGGGTTTGATCGTCACGAGCAGTTACACCAATCCAGGCGTGGTGACGGTCTATGACAGGAATGGGAATGCCGGTGAGTCTCTACAAGCTCCAAGCGGTGTCCTCATGTATGCTGCCGTGGATGAGCAGGACAGGGTGTATGTAGCGAATATTGATCGTAAGAATGGTAACGTGGTGATCAGGCTCTATGACCTAGATGGTCTAAACCTGAAGGAGAGAGTTGAGTTCAATGTACTTAATATGACGCTTGGTCGGGACTGGTGTTACTTGGTTTCCCTCTTTCCAGACATGCTCGCGTTTGCTGGTGACAAGAAGTTGTATTTTATCAAAGTGACACTGTAATCCATCTCACACTCTGTACTATCATTATTGGTGGTGTATATACCTTTCTGCTCCAGCTCTATTCTGATATGGATGTTTCATATTATATTGTTTATTATATAAAAACTAAACGGATGAGATGATGCCCATGCATTCTCTCGAAATATATTAATTACCAGTATACAGTAGACATTATCTATTTAATAACACTCCCTCTATCGAAATAGTACTTAAATTCGTAAATTCTACATAAATTATTCACTTTTTGCGTTGTTTAATTTTTTCTCTTTGATATTTTAACAAATGATTGGTATTGCAAAATCAAAGAATAACAACGATTAAAGGTATTACAAAGTTTTGGAAAATTTTAAAAATTGGGTGGATAGTGATTATTTTCAATCTTGAGATATTTGGATGCCCATGTGGATGTATTATAAAGCAATAGAAAATTTAGCCCCTAAAACACTTCTGCTTTTGAGTAAAATTGAATATGAAAATTTACCGGTGCTCCCGGTAAATTTGGATAAATTTCAAATAGCGCCTACGGCCATACAATGGTAGCTGCGACCATGAAAATCTCAGAATATGTAGTTGTGTTATATAATTTCCAAAGGGAATAGCTAGTCGGTCGATTTCAATCAAGAAACATTGTTTTGTAGCTTAAGTAATATCTTGACCATGAGAGGGAGCTATACAACATAAAGAGTTTAGTATTGACAATTTCATAACTTTAGATTCGATTTCAACTGCCACAATGATCAATGAATATTGTAGCATCGCATATGCTTTCAATATGTTCATTTGAACCAAATTACATGACCTCATACCAAAACTTTGTATTACCTTTAAAGACACACTGTTGAAAATTTCCGGCTTGACTCATCGTTGTTGTTTTTTGCGATTTACTCTTACTATTATGTGCAAGAAAAATCTCTTTAGTATGTCAGTATTCGTTGCTATATTCTTTGATTGATATTTCATTCGTCTGTGTGTGTGCCAAAATACGCACTGACTAATATCTACTTTACAGCAAAAAGTCTTTTTTAAACGTTTAGTATCAATATTCCCTTATCCCTTTATCTTCTGTTTCATCGTAGCATAATTTAATGCTAATTAAAAGCAATTCAAAACTTTAGAGACTTTGAAGTTGATTTTAAGAGGTACCTATCACTTGAGATGCGAGAAATAAAAGCAAGTGATATGATATCATAATTATGTACAAATTGAAAATTGCTAAAATATTGTTGAAATTCTGATTATTTTGTTATCCTCAAAGTATTTTTGTTTTTTAATTATTTGTGCTTATATTTCTCGGTTTTTAAAGGTACTATGTCCCTTTTGCAGCCAACCTCAAATTCTGTAGAACTTTGCAGGAATTATGAATATGTCATGTATGTCCTATCTGTGAAATTTAAACGTTAGCAGTGTCCTCATATTCAAATTATGCAAGGAAACCCGTTTACTTGCTAGACTTCACTGTCAGACACTATTGAGTGACTGACTGGCCTTTTTTCTTCTTTGGTAATAACATACATCAAAAGAGTTGTAAAAGGTACATGAGTATTTATCTACATCAATAACCCACTTCTTGTGATGGCCAAGATTAAACTGATTGAATCTTTGCGCAGCATAAAACGTATGATCATTCGGTACAATCGTCTGAAAATCAAGACTATTACTTTTGGGCTCTATAGCCCTAAAGTCGATTGGACAACCAATATTCGTTATTTTCCCACTTGAAGACATTTTCAAGCCCCAACTTTTTTAGGGAAGTTCTAAATTAGTATTATCTTTCAAATGCAGTTGGAATTTAACTTTTTAATTTTTTGGCCTGCAAATGGGACATAGTACCTTTAATGTAATTACTTGTTATCTTTAAATGAATAAATAATTAATACTGACTTTGTAACTCGTGGCTATGCTACATTTTTTATAACCTTACAGGATCATGTTGTAAATATTGCTGAATTCCATCGCAGATTCCTTCGTGTTCATTTTGCACCCTGTCTAGAAAGCCTTTAAAATGTAATGCTCTGGAGACTGATAATATGACAGATTATTTTGCTATGATGTAGAGAAGAACAATGTATAAAAAATTAGGCCTATTTTAACAGTCGGAAGTGCTTTTTCTTGACTAGACATCCTAAGTAATGTAAGAATATTACACTATGTAAACGATTACTGCAGTTCTGTTATAATTAGTAATTTGACTTTGGATATCCGTTCAGGAAATTCGGGAGTTGTCTTTTTCTTAATAATTACCGCTTCAATTCAATTTGATTCAGTTAGTTAAATTAGATTCAATTGAATTAAATCTATAGAGACTATCGATATGTGACGTTGAATTCGGAATATCTTTATCTGAATTTATAACGGTAGAAAGAGAATGGGGTAAGATCGGATTATAGTTATCATTTAATGAAATGTAGAAACGATGTGATGGGGGACCTGGTAACCGCATCTCGATGGGCAATTGTTGTTAATGTATGTTTTTGGTGAAGTATATAGTCATAGAGCTTTCATTCATAAATTTTTGGTAAATGGGTGGACCTAGGATTTGGTAAGTATTGATGTTCGGCACTGGATATTTGTGTCAGATATATTGTACTAGCTGATATCGCCATCTGTAACACATGTATCCCTTTGTTATTTATGCAAGCGTTACCAAATTAAAACAACAAGAGCAGCATATTTTTCAAAATATATAAACGATTTCATGAATTTGTTTCATTGTTACTGATGTGAAAAAAGCAAATACCTTGAAGGGATTGCACATATCGTATCCTTTGGTAATATTGGTGTGATCAGTGGCGTAGACAGGTTCGTACACCTGGGGGGGATGACTCAGGGGCGGATCTAGCTTTTTGCTAAGGGGGGGGGGTTGACCAAAATAATGACGATGCGGAGCATCGTCCACGAGCCGCGAAGCGGCGAACCGATTTTTTTGGGGGTGTTTATTTGAACCCCGTAAGTGATGTTTTCCTGGCATCTATTAACACAATGGAGACCATAAAAAGCAGTGCATGATAACGTCTTTTTAAATCAAGTAACAGTTAAATACACAGTTATATCCAGAGTTATCATGTGTTTGGTTAAGTTACCAGATGAGTTGAATATCTTCTCACAATATTTGCACTTGAAAGGGTTTCTCTCCAGCGTGCGTTCTTTTTTCTTTCTTTCTTTTTTTTTTTTTTCCTTTTTTTGTTTTTTTGTTTTTTGGGCCGCCCAGGGGGGGGGGGTTTAAACCCCCTAAACCCCCCCCCGTAGATCCGCGCCTGTTTAATCTTGTGGTTATCTTGTGGTTTCCAAACCAAAAGATAACCACAAAATACTTGTAAGATTTTCTTTTTTTTACCGTCTGAATTGGCTTTCACCGTGTGAATGCGGCTAATAACAATAAACACAATTACAATAATGATGAGGATTATTATTATCATCATCATAATTATTATTATTATTAATATTATTATTGTTATCATTATTATTATTACTATTATTATCATCATTATGACTTATTAAGTAAGCAAATATCATTCCCCAAAACCTGGGGGGATGATTGTACATGCCATCCCCCCCACCTTGTGAGGTGGGGGGGATGCATCCCCCTCATCCCCCGCGTTGGCTACGCCCCTGGGTGTGATTATAGAAGAGAGAGAGAGTGAAAGAGAGAGAGAGAGAGAGAGGGAGAGAGAGAGAGCGAGAGAGAGAGAGAGTCAGATAGACCGACAGAGAGACAGAGAGACAGAGAGAGAGAATTGAATGGAGACAGAGAGTTAAAGAGAGAGAGAGAGAGAGCGGGGGAGAGAGAGAGAGTGTGAGAAAAAGAGAGCACGAAATCGAATGTACATGTGTATGTGTGTGTGTTTGTGTGAGATAGAGATAGAGAGAGAGGAAGAAAGAAAGAGAGAGACCGAGAGAGAGAGAGAGAAGAAGAAAAAGAAAGAAAGCATAATTATATCCGGCAGAATGGTGATGAGAGAAAATCATTTTGTTATGTAATATAGACCAACGTTGTAGGGTCCACGCACGATTATTTCAAATAATTCATATTTGCGTGCAATAAACATAATTTTAATGATAAATATATTTATAACTTTTACATCATCAGCTCTTGAAACAAACAAAATACATATTATCAGGGTTAAAAGTCTAAATCAGGAGATTTTTTTGAGGAGAGGAAGTGGTGCAATATTTTTGCAGGCAAATTATGAGCCAAATTGTTAACAGAGAAAGAGAAAGAGAAGGAGACAAATTGAAAGAGATACAAGAAGAACAGTGGAGAAAGAAAGGGATGAAATACAAGCTACCGTTCTTTCAAAGGTAAAGTGGATCTGGAACATAATTCCGATATTAGTCGCCCTCTATTGCTGGATACCACCATCCAGTCCAAAGTTCAAATACGATCGATCTGTGGGAAAACCCACTTCTATTTATGGGATGCACAAACTGCATTATACTGACGAGCGTGCATGTACTATCTGTTATTAGCTGAACACACTTTGAAGCTTTATGGGAGATTATTCGAAAATAGGCGTAGAATGAGCTCGTGTTTGTAATTAATTTGCCAGAAACCCGATATTTTGTACCAATGGCTGAGAAGACTGAGGAAGAGCAAGCTCCAAGCTCTTCAGAGAACCTGACGTGTCCACTATGTCTTGATATCTTCGATGAGGCAACCATCCTGACTTCATGCGGACACACCTTCTGTCGGAAATGTCTCAAGAACTATGACTTGTCCCATCAGGATCTTGATCACATGATCTGTCCTCTCTGCAGGGAGATCACCAAATTGTCTGCGAACCGTGTTGATGATTTCCTCACCAATGTGACGGTCAACGGACTTGTAGACGATTACCACGTCATGTGTGGAGGGGTGAATGCTGTCCTTGAGATGCGTCCCAAATGCACTGCTTGCAAGTTTCAGCAAGATGCTGTCTCATTCTGCTGTACATGTAATAACTACGTTTGTGATAAGTGTCTGGATTGTCATCAACATCTTAGAGCCTATGAAGGTCACGAGCTTGTTTCCATACAGGACATCATCAACGGGAAGGTCAGCATTAGTCATCAATTCGAGAAGTGCTGCATCCACAAACAAGAGAACAAAGATATGTTTTGTGAGGATTGTAAGGTCCATGTCTGTCTCAAGTGCGTGATCGTCGGTCATAAAAATCACAACATTGCGAATCAGACCGACTTCGAGCAGCAGTTACGACTTAAGGTACAAATTATTTATATTTTGATAAAAAATAATTGCGTTTGGCTAAGGCCTGACAAGTGGTACTCATAAAATTCAGATAGGGGAATTAAGGTACCAAAGGAACCAAAAATGGGGAGGGGCAGAGGGGGTTGATGTCCCCACGCATCATTTTATTTATTTATTTATTTCTGATCTTTTGACAGGGTAGCCCATTCACCAGCAAGTAGTGGTCTTCCATGGGGCCCTGAAGTGGGGGACAAAATTGACTTCAGCCTTCTGGGCCCCCCTCGCAAGGAAAACAAAAAAGGGAAAATTACATTATTTTCCTTTGCATCATAATAAGATTTCAAGTGCATTGAAAAGTAATTTTTCAGCATCCTAAAATCAACATATTTCTTCACGCGGCCGCTTCATAAACTCCCTCGTATATTAATAGGCATGAGTTTGTGTTGGAGCCATTTCACTAATGGAAGCATATATACAATACACACATTTATAGTAATTTATGCAAATAAAGTCATAAAAATTAAATTGTTACCCATAAATCATATATTATTCATATTTAAGCATTCTTTTTCACTAGATATATTCATTAGACCATTCTGAATAATAATAATACGACAATTTTTTTTGGAAGAGCCAGCTCCCAAGTAACAATTGGACGTTTTCTGAACGTTCTAAAAAGGTTCCAAATTGGTTTCCTAAACGTTTTGTGAAAACGTTCTAAAGACGTCTATTTGTGGTAGGTTGAAAACGTTTTTTGGAACGTTCCAAATGGACGTTTTTTGAACGTTTTCTAAACGTTTTTAGAACCAATAAAAAACCTTTTATAGATTTGCTTTTAAGTGCAAGGACCTGCAGAAAACCTGTCGGACGTTTGGGACGTTTTAAGAACGTTTTAAGAACCTTAAAAACGTCCGGAAAACCTTTTAGGAACGTCTAGAACGTTTCCAGGACGTTTAAAGAACGTCTAGAATGTCCAAGAGAACCTTTTAAGAACGTGTAGAATGTACTGGAAACGTTTTGAAAACGTTCAGAAAACCTTTTAAGAACGTTCAGAACATCCTGGAAACGTTTTGAGAACGTTCAGTAAGCCTTTTAAGAACGTCTAGAACGTCCTGGAAACGTTTTAAGAACGTTCAGAAAACCTTTTAAGAACGTCCAATATACAGTGAATTTTTAATAAACGCTAGGTCACACATGTATTTGATTGATTTTATGAATTTATTATCAAACATATTTACAAAATATGTACAAAGGCTTGGCAATACAGTACATCATGTATATTTGAAAAAGAGTATTGGTATTTCCCGAAGTGCCCCCGAAAGAACATACAATTCTAATATTCAGAATAAATTGTTTTTTGATCAATATCGGTTCACAAACGGCTGAAATATCCATAAATATATTTTTTTTTCAAAATATTAAAAATGCATGAAGACTACTTTGAAGAAAAAAAATCTGAATAGTTCTTTAAAAAGCAATGGATATAGATATTTAATTAGTATTTTAACAAAAATTAAATGCAGAAACTGAAAGTAACGGGTCATTTTGATAATAACAGGGGCTTTACTTGGCCGTTTGTAATTATTACTTTGCACCGTGATGGTGCAGGTTTTGGTTTTAAAGTTAAGTTTGACCAATACTAAACTATCCCTTTAAAACTATAGATACATAACACATGAACAATCTACAAATAAAACATAAGAAAATGATAGATGAGTTGAAGATATGCCTCATTAACTGGCAAATATGAATACTCATATAATTCACGGGTCTATGTCTCTATGAATATACAAGGCAAGATAAAATGAATACTTTGAATAGTGTCAATAATTTGGCAGCACACATATAGCAACTTTGGTAACACACTTTATAAAAGCAATTTGAGTTATTTACAGAACCTGGCAATTCATGCCAAAAAGATGCCCCAGCAAATGATTAAGAAATCTTTCTACAATAAGTCTTGATCTTTGGTAAAACCAAATAGTGGATTTAATTTTTTGTGTACTATATCAAATTCAATGTGAATAAATTCACCAGAACCTTTTAACAAAATGTCACAAATTATCATTAAATACATGTGAATAACCGATTTAACTATGTGCCTCCACCCAGGATTAGCTTCATCGTCCGGTGCAAATTATAACTATTCAAAAGAGTACATGTATTTACTTTCTCATCAACTTCTACAAGTGATAAAAATGTGACTATTTTAAGAAGTCACATTTCAAGTGAAAGTACGGCAAAAAAACACGAGGAAACTACACTCTTTTCAGCTCTACAAATTGGCAACAATGATGACACCAACTGTGAGTAGCTATCCATCAACTTTGTACTCAAAATTTCATATTTTCTAAATTTTCCTTAAAGTTACACATTTCCACAGCTTTTAATCAGAGTATGTTCAGATTACTAATGACGAATAGCTTTCTAGACAACATGCTTTGACTATGGGGGTTAGAAAATGTGAAATTTTGTGTACAAAGTGAATTTAGAGCTACTCAAGATGTCATCAGCATTGTCAATTTGAATAGCCAAGAGTAATTTACTAGAAAATGTAAAAAAAGAGTAGTTTCCTTACTTTGTTTTCCTTACCGAGTTTGCCCATTTCTTATTTTTAATTTTGTTCAAATTTGTCTCCTTTGATTGAAGCAGTGAAATTTCTAGGGTAGATTTCCCCTTTAAATCCGAGTACAAAATTGTCCTTTTGATCGACCAAAGATTTAGTGGGCAGGTCAAAATTTCCCAGAAGCCTTGCATTGGACCTTGCATCTTACTTCAAATATAAAATCAACACAAAACACATGAACAATCTACAAAAAGCTATTTACAATAAACTGATAGAAATTAGTTGATATGAATTATTAACAGGCAAATATGAATACTCAAATTTAAGGGTCTATGAATATGGAAGACAAGGTTATAAGAGAGTTTGGCAGCACACACATTGGCCCGAATTCACAAAGCAAGGTTTGAGCTCAAACCTCCTTTTGTTTCGCCAAACCTCCTTTTGTTCTTTACAAACCAGGTTTGTAAAAAACGCGTAAAACGCGTCATTTGACGTACGAAAACCAAGGTTTGAGCTCAAACCTCCTTTGTGAATTCGGGCCATCGGTTTCAGCATCCTTACAAAAAGTAGTAAATTTACAGACCTATACAACTTTGTCTTGCATTCTCAACAAGATGTTGGCAATTCAATCCAAAAAGATGCACCAACAAAACTGTTATGTCGCTGATAAAGTTTCTCCATTATTAGCTGAAATGGTCAAATTTGGTCTCAATATGAGTTTTAGGATTTTTGCATTGCCCCTGAATGAAGGTATCTTAATCTACCTTGAATGAAAATTTGGTGTTCACTGGTTCGGTAAACGGCTCCCTCAGGTCTTCCACATCAACGGCCGCTCCCGATTTGGACAAAAGCAGTTTTTGTACCAACTGCGTCAGCTGCTGCTGCCCTTCCTCCAGCCTCTGCAGCGTACACAGTACCTGCACTTGAAAATTGCCTGAGAAGAAAAAAACAGACACATAAAATACATTATAATAACAGTTCAAGTCATTAAAAAGTTTGACAGCAAATTAATAGGATATGTTGGCGAGATATGTTTGATAGCTGTCGAATTTAGTCACATCAGGAATATATCACCCAGCTTCAAAGGCGACACCTGTGCAGCGCTTCCAACAAAGTATACATACTGTAAGGATTTAAAAGCGACTCTTCTGTAAGAAAACTATACCCATGCCTTGTTAATGAAATAAATTACATGTACGCCAAGATAATCTGCCTCTCTTATCCAATCCAACAGTATTTTAGTGTAGCAACTTAGTACAAATGGCAAATGTTGTTTTGTTAGTTTATACGCTCTACAGTATATGTTCTGATGATAAAAAAAACCTCAGAAACTTTCGTTTGTGAAATGCTATCTGAAAAAAACTTACTTTCCGAAGCCCGAGCCCTTGCTGGAGTTGTGGGTTGGAACTGAAAAATGCGATGTGGACTTGGACTTTCGCATTCAGTTTCGGCATTGGTAACTCTGCTGCCACAGCCTTAGTCGTTCCTCCGTGTACATGTTGTTTTCTTGGGTCCGAACTGATTCAAGATCTGAAAAACAGAGACACATTGCAGATGTTAAAAGGGATATCAAGACATGACAAGAATTCTCATAAACTGAACAAACTTTTGGGTAATGCAAACTTCTTGTCCGAAATTTATGCCTAGATTACAAATTAATTTCCAGTTTTGCCGGAATGGTGCCACATCTATTAATCATCATTTTGCATGGCTGGGACACAAAGCAGGTCTAGCTATCCCAAATAAATTATCTTAGGTTTTCATCATCTGTTGGATTTTGAAGAAAACGAGAAATAAGATGTAAATTATAAGTCTCTGGCTGAGCCAAGCACTACTAACCATCAAGAGACAAATACTTACCAGCGTCACTTCCGGAATCACTAGAAGATTTGCTAAATCTCTGGGGAAAGACGTCTCTTTTGCTTCTACACAGCATCATCTTCCGATACCAGGTTTGACGTGTCCTCTGCCTTCCTGGCGATATTTTTGCACTTTCACAGTTGCCTGTATGTAAAAATAAAACAGATCAATCCTTAAGTTATTAATCTACGTTATTGGAAATCAATTTCTTTAAATAATGTGTAATCTGAACTAAAAAGATTTTTTTTAAAGAGACGAAATTGAGAACAAGATAGGCCTATAGATCTAGGTCTCGATATTTCTAAAAAAAAATATCCATACAAAAAAAGTGGTTTGGGAGCTATTTCAATTGCCTAAAAAACAAACCTGTTGTAATCGGGGTTGGGATAATATAAAGTTGCTAAATGGTGGTGGAGGGAAAAGCATGGAATGTTCCACTCCCGTGGGATTTTAAATGCTATTGAGGGAATAGTAAATAAGTCAAGAAATGAGCTGGTAGTCGAGGGACTTATTTTCTTCACGAAATAGCATTTTAAATCCCGATGGGAACTTTCCATGATTTTTCCAGACAGCAAAGTTAACAACTCAACTGTTTTAATCATCCGATTACCATGTAATGTAACGAGCCATGCGCACCTACCCACTCCAGCAAAGAGTCCATGCTATTATGCGTATTGACCTCTAGCACTGCATTACGTGTTAAAGTCACTGAGTAGTCGGCTCTCATGGGGAATTCGACACCGTTCGGGTGTTTACCCAATAACAGGTGTTGTCAATCACCAGGGTTAGCCTTGAGTTTTATGACCATCGGACCTTATGTAATGCTTTGATTTGCCCGAAGACTCTCGAGCTCTCCGAGAGATTAGGGGGTAATTCTTGACTGGACTATGGGTTTGCTGTGTGCAAATTTGTACCCCCATTAATGGTATTTCCACCAAGTCTGGTGTCAGCGTATTATGGCCTTCTGTACATGGAAACTGGCGATCCACTCCCTTTAAGAGGTAGCATTTGCTCAAAAGGAATAGTCGATACACACATAATAATACACAATGCACTTATCATGCCGATGCGGCTAGCTGTTAGCAAATTTTGACAGTAGACAAACAATTTGAATTTCTAAATTGTTCTTTTTAACAAAATAACATCGGTAAGTTGAACAAATTGTATTTTATTACTGCTATTTAGGTTTCATCAATTGTCACTAAAGTACCGATTTTTAGTGAAAGAGTTTTGTACAGTGGTGTTTGAAATGTTGAGTATCAATAGCACAGCTTTTAATACACACAGCCAGGATAGTAATGCAGCTATGTATGCACTAACTCAGGTATGCACTAACTCCAAGAAGCTCCGACGCCGTTCGGCCGGCATCGGAGCTTCCTGGAGTTATGTGTGCACATACCCGAGCCTACCCAATTACCATACCAGTCAATGCAATGAAAGTTTCAACGGCCTGCACATGCGACATAGAGTCTGCCGTACTTTTAGTTTTAATGCAAATAATCAATATTTTATTTCATTTTACATGCTTCAAAATCAATCAAACAAAGCTTAAATTCCTTACAGATATCAAAATGTTAAAATAACGCTTACCTCGGTGTCGCAGTCTAACAGATTATTTGAAATCTGGAAGTCACGTCATCAAGCAGTCAACTCGGCAGTCAGTTTAAAACACGCGGCATGCAGCTCTGGAGCGAGCGCGCCGCACCGGCCGCGCCGGATACGATTCACTGACCTATACAGTGGTACGATTATATACGGTGCGTACGCACTTTGTATACACGTGGTTGAATGGAGCATAATAAATGACGTAGCGCGGTCGGACTGATTGGGCTGGGAGGGGGGGGGGGGGGGGGAGGGGCACAAACATTATGTGAGGGGGAGGGGTCACTCCTTATGTATTTCTTTTTTCTTCAAATAATGTCACCTTATGTTTTCTATTTTTTTCCTCAAAATTATTGGGGGCATGCACGTGCCTCCCTCCATCGCTACGCCACAGGAGTGCATCAGTTTGACATACCTCGACCCCCCCCCCCCCAAGCGTATGCATGTGGCCTAATTTCGCCAGCTGGTATTTTTTTAAGAAATATTTATTTGGACATAAAAAATAAATTCAACAAAATACGTCTGAATAAAACGTTCTGTAAACGTTTTACAGGACCTATCCAAGAACGTTTAATTTGTAACGTCCAAAAAACGTTTTCTGAACGTCTTCAAAAGACCTAGCTCCGCAGCGAATGTAAGGTCCCAACTTAGACGTTATATAAACGTTTTTTAAACGTTTAATATGGACGAAGACGTACGGAACCTGATAAGAACGTTCTGTAAACGTTTTAAAAACGTTTTGTGTTTGCTGGGAGCTTATTCCTTATGTTATCCCTTGTTTTGATCATTTCTTATGTATTTCATTGTTTTTTTAACTTTATGTATTTCATTGTTTTTGTTGTTTAATTTCATTTTTTACCACAATTCAACTATTTTGACTCCCAAAACAACCACCTAAACTTTAAACAAGACCCAATAACCCATGTTTGATCTGTTTTTAGGAAACATGACTTTTCCATATGTTTTGTACACAAATCACGAAAATGAGCGATTTTCGGGCTGACATGCAAAGACAAAAGGTCACGTGACCTTGTAACCGTAGGTCCGATTTTCAACCAAAAAAATTCAAAAGTTGCGCAAGACTCAAAAGAAAAAAGTCAGCGAGCGGCGGGGCGCCATCCATATGCGTTCCCGAGCAATCGGTAAAAATCGTGGAGGGGGGGGGGGGCATAATGCCCCCCCCCCCGGCCTTATAAGGGTTAAAGATGAAGTTGAGTTCTGGTCATGCGATTGCATTGTGAAAGAAACGGTGTGGAACCGACCAGAAAAGGTTGATCATCTAGCATATAAGAATTTGTGTGTATTGCAAGGTTCTGGAATCATCAAAATGATAAGAAATGTGGCCAAGTCTTGGTAAAGTTACAAACACTTGCACAGAAAGATGTATATGGGACTACACGAACACGTGGCGTAAAAAGCCGGCCCCCCGATTTTTACGATTTAACATGTACATGTATATTTAGAATATGAAGGCGTTTGAAGAGCCAAGCTTTTCAGGGAACATGTTAACTGATGTTCTTCCACACTTGCATAATAAGAATGAGTAATGCTCACAAATTATTTTTCACCTCTTCCCAGAACTCAACCTTCTCTGCCGTGTAGGCCTACCGTCCACCTGCCGGGCTATTAAAAAAACAACAGAGTCCAGAACGTTGGGTTTTGAGCGAACTTGTCCCCGGCCGCAAAAAAAAATTCATAAAATTAATCTTTTCACCGTTTCGTTGCCATCTTCTTCGCATACCGGGTGTTGAACGTGCTTCTACCATCTTCACCGCCTAGATTGACTTTTGTTGACAATTTTGGCCGTTTCCATACCGGGCCCATACCGGGTCTCGAACGTGTGCACCGGGTTTGTAGCAGCCACCTACCAGTCATTTAGCGTCCCCTCACCGCTCGGAGCGTCCTGTGAGCGAGTCCCCGGACTGCTGACGTTCATGACACGTTCACAACCCGCTTACAACCCGTTGCAGACGGTGGATTTTTTTTTTGCCCGTTCATCACCGTTCTGTAACGGGTTATGAGCGTGTTGTGAACGTGTTCATACAGTGTGACCGTTTTCATAACGTATTCATACCGTCCTCATACCGTTCAACACCGTCCTCTTGCCGCTTACTTGCGGCCGGTGCCAGCCGGCCAAAGTTTTGAACATGCCCAAAACTTTCGCCGGGTCCCACCGGGTGTAAATAAGCGCCAACGCCCTATTAACGTGTTGCCCGCTTTGATAATGAACCACCGTGTGCCCTCGCCGTTCTCCACCATCCGCAGACATTTTCGCGCACGGTGGCACACGGTAGGCCTACACGGCAGAGTGTGAGAGTCACTTTACGCTTCTTCGAATATTAATAGACCGGGTCCCTGTCTCACAAAGAGTTGCGATTGATCCAAATCAATCGCAAGTTTCAAGTCTCCTTTCTCTTATATACATTGTTGCGATTGATATCTTTTGCGAATAACTTGCGATTAATATCAACTCTTTGTTAGACAGGGCCCTGGTGTTTAATATGATTGTAAACCTTGTCTACAATATAGGCACCGCAAGAGTGGGATAAGATATTCCCATCTATCAAAGGGTTCGGTAAAAATGAGAGCCCCAACCCACCCCCTTGTTGCAGTTAAGCTCAATCATGAGATAAATCCTTTAAAATGTAAAGTTTAACAATTCTAAAACCCCATTTTTTCAGTTATTGGTCGCTACCCTCTCTTACAAAATATAACAAGAAGTGTAGCCTATGTTCATACTGTAGAAATCATGCCAAGAGGTACTAAAAGAGGGAGGCATAAATTATCATTCCCTCGGAGATGGGGCAAACATTTTAATGAGGCCCCTCGTATGAGAAAAGAAAAAACAATCAAGAATACTGCATGAATAGAAATGGCTGTGATGTATATAAACGATGTATAGTAATTTTCTTTTGTTATAAAATACAAAGTGAAACTTTCCGTACTTAAAAATTCTTTGCCTCCTCACTAAGCTCCCTCGCAATTCATTTGATGCAGTTTGTAATGTACTTTTAATCCTCTACCACAAGGCCCTCTATACTGCTTAGAGAGGGAATGTTTTAATGTTCCAAAATCTCCCTCACTGTGTCGCATATACGTTCTCTCTTTAATTACAACTGTCTCGTATATAGAAACGATCTAGGCCCCGGAGTATTTGGGTAGAGCTTACCGCAAATGCCCCGCCCTGCTCGCAAAACAATATCGCAATTGTATTAGATAATATTGCAGACTAGAAAAGCATTTAAAGGTTAAGACCAGTTTGGGAAACGCCCCCCCCCCCCCCTCTAAAAATTGTAATGGAAGCTCTTATTACCAATCATTTGAAAGAATATGTTTTGACTAATACGTGATGACTAATACGTGATGATACAAATTTTGCCGGATAGATATCCTGTAGTCCCATATACATCTTTCTGTATACAGTGCTTGCAACTTTACCAAGACTAGCTGGGCCAAATTTCTAGTTTGATGATTCCAGAACTATAGCTTGCAGTACACACCAATACTTATATGCTAGATGATGATCAACCTTTTATGATCGATTCCACAACGTTTCTTTCACAATGCAATCGCATGACCGGAACATGGTCTATACTTTTAAGTGCTCTAAAGTACGGTTATATCAACTGTCCAAAACGCTCTCTTTTTGCCTCTCGGTCACAAGGCTTCCTCGCATTTTAATAGCTGGAATGTGTCTTATCATTGTACAAATCCTGTCTACAATATAATGCTCTTAAAGCTGGTAGGGAGTGAAGATCAATGCTTCTCTCTAGTAAAGGGGATGGGACAGCACTTTTGCAATCTCTCTCACTAGACATCAAGCTCATTATGTTGCCTGCATATAAACTCCCTCATACCTGTAATTATGTCAATCATTAATTTGATGTTGGCCGGAATTTGCCGTGTTGTTTTAATCTTTACTTGATTACACTTTGAAATTTTACAGAAGCAATTTATTGTTTCGTTCGGTCGCTATACTCCTTCGCATTATAGTACACGTTCTGTCGAGCTATAATATTCTTGATAATATAGAACACTTTTATTTGAGGTATTTATGTCATTATTAAAATAATAACTTCAAGTATGCTTCATTTTTTAAATATCTTAAATAGGCTTTAATACTGTATTGTTACCTTTTGTATAAGCATTATGCATCAAAGAAATACAGAAATATTTGTCTTTGTCTATGATTATGATGACAAGGATGACTTTTGTTCTTCATAAATAATAAATAATGATAATAAGAATAGCAATACTGATAAGACCGAAAATCAACATCGTCATAGTAGTATCATTATTCTTCTTATTATCATTATCTCGCTTTTATTATTGTTTATCATTATTTATCATTATTTATCATTATTATCATCATCATGATTATCATTATTGTGATAATATTATTACTATTTGGCCTACCGCCATTATGTTTATCTGACATTACTGCTTTCATACAGATGGAGTTGTTAAAAGGCTGGATTTCCTTTTAAGAATGCAAATAAAATGTATTCGATTCTCATGTCCTTAAGAGATGATGATGGGGGGGGGGGGGGGTCTTACTTTTGTTAAATTTCAGGCGCGTGCAAAATCCATGTTTCATTTTCAAACCAGCTCCATGTAGTTAGCATATATCTCATGCTAGAAAATAATATTTTCATTTCTCTATTATTTTGTTTGTTTAGGTGAACGACCTTGCCCAGCGATGTGCCGCTAAGAAGACAGAACTGGAGAAGAACATTCAGAATGTTGAAATACAACGCCATGAAGTATACACTGCCGTGCAGAAACTACTGGTGGATGTCAGACAAACCTACAGCATCAAGGCCAAAGAGCTTGAAGAAAATCATCAAATGCTCATTGAGCAAATCAATGCAGTAAAGCGGAGTTTCGATGACGACCTCAACGTCTTGAAATCCAAGGATCGACAGAGGATCAAGAGTATTTGTAGTTCAATAACACTGCTATCTAATGACAGACTGGGTCGTCTTGAGACAGACAGTCTGTCTGCTCATACCTTGCTCTGTGAGGGGCTGGATGCCATGCTGAAGGAGGCTACTGATCACACTTCTGCGGCAGCCATTACGAAGAAAGCACAGGAGAAGCAGTTCAAGCCTGCAGATGATAGTCGTCTTGACCTCGGAAGCATCTCAGAATTAGATCCCAAGTTGGAAGTCATTCAGTGTGTAGGTCTACGGGGACAGATGTGTGGTATGACCCCGTACTCTGATGACAGTGTCAGTGTGGCTATCGGATATATTAATACAATTAGTGGTATAGATATCATTGATTCAGCTGGTAAACAGGAGCAGTATGCAAACATACCAAGGAACATGATGTGTTATGATCTTGTGTTTCAACAAGACAGGTCGTTATGCATATCGACGAGTTTCACAGAAGCATACATATATTCTCCCGATGGATCCAGGAAATCAACCATCCACGTGAAAGGCAATGGCTTAAATCTTCTCAGACTTAACAGAAGTCCATCAGATGAAATTCTCATTGCTAACAATGAGAATCAATTCTACATCTATGACCCGACTGGATCCACTCTCAAACACACTGTTCCAACAAAACACAACACGACGAGCCAGGTATCTGCCACCAGGTCGGGTTTGATCGTCACAAGTTCAGGTTTTTTCACCGACCCAAGCGTGGTGACGGTGTATGATAGGGATGGGAATGCCGGTGAGTCTCTACAAGCTCCAAGCGGTGTCCTCGTGTTTGCTGCCGTGGATGAGCAGGACAGGGTGTATGTAGCGAGTATTGATCGTAAGAATAGTAACGTGGTGATCAGGCTATATGACCTAGATGGTCTAAACTTGAAGGAGAGAGTTGAGTTCAATGTACTTAATCTGACGCTAATTAGATGTGAGTGGTGTTACTTGGTTTCCCTCTCTCCAGACATGCTCGCGTTTGCTGGTGACACGAAGTTGTATTTTATTAAGGTATCACTGTAATTCATCTCACACTCTATTATTGGTGGTGTGTATACCTCTCTGCTCCAGCTCTATTCTAATATGGGCCTATAATGTGTCATATCATATTGTTTATTATGTAATAACTAAACAAATGAGATGATGCCCATTCCCCGATAGATTTTAATTATATGTATACAGTAGACATTATCTAATTTAATAATACGTTCCTCTATCGAAATTGTATTTAAATACGCAAATTCTACATAAACTATATAATTCTTGCATTGTATAATTGTTTTTTCTTTGATATTTTAACAAATGATTGGTACTGCAAAATCAAAGAATAACAACGATTAAAGACACACTGTTGAAAGTTTTTCAGCGTGACTCATCGTTTTGTTTGCGATTTACTCTTACTATTAAGTGCAAGAAAAACCTCTTTAGTATGTCAGTATTCGTTGCTATATTCTTTGATTGATATTTCATTTGTCTGTGTGTGTGACAAAATACGCACTGACTAATATAATCTACTTTAGAGCAAAACGTCTTTTTTAAACATTTGGTATCGATATTTCCTTATCTCTTTTCCTTCTGTTTCATCGTAGCATAATTTAATGCTACTGAAAAGCAATTCAAAACTTTGGAGACTTTGAAGTTGAATTTAAGAGGTACCTATCACTTGAGATACAAAAAATAGAAGCAAGTGATATGATATGTATAACTTGAAATTTTTTGATTAAATTCTTGTTATTTGCCTCATGTTGTTATTCTCAAAGTATTTACATAATTTTGTTTGTGCCTATATTCCTTTTTGTTTTAATGTAATTACTTTTTGTCTGTAAATGAATAAATATTTAATACT
This sequence comes from Strongylocentrotus droebachiensis, assembly GCA_035222895.1. Classification (NCBI taxonomy): domain Eukaryota; kingdom Metazoa; phylum Echinodermata; class Echinoidea; order Camarodonta; family Strongylocentrotidae; genus Strongylocentrotus; species Strongylocentrotus droebachiensis. The sequence continues at coordinate 235,120 of JAVYIG010001691.1, read as the reverse complement.
GAATTTGTATTAAAAAAATAAAACAGCTTTCATGGGTCATCCTGTCAAATTATTACTGATTTGTTTTCATTTGATAATATTATTTTACTCTTTATAGTTATGCTACATTGAACTTGACTAATACGTCAAATCAAATTTCTTTTCAAGCCTTACAGGACCATGGTGTAAATACTGCTTTATTTCATCACCAATTCTTTCGTGTTCATTTTGCACCCTGTCTGGAAAGCCTTTAAATGGAATGCTCTGGAGACTGATAATATGAGAGATTGGTTTGCTATGATGTAGAGAACAACAATGTATTAACAAAAATTATGTCTAGGTTAACAGTCGGAAGTTCTGCTTATTGACCAACATCCTAAATCATTTAAGAATATTATCATTATCTTAGTAAACTTTTACTGCATGTCTGTTATAATTAATGATGTAACTTCGTTTATTTCATGTGATTTCAGCAGTTTTCTTTTTCTTAATAATTACCGCTTCAATTAAATTTTATTCAGTTTAGTTAAATTCGATTGAATTAAATTAAATCTAAACAGACCACCAATTTGTGATGTGAAATGATGAGTATATAAGACCTACCTCTGATCATGCTAGTAGACATGCATGGCAAACCAAGGAATGAATCTGGAGTAAACATCATTTTAATGTTTCCACATAGGCCAAGTTTGAAAAATGACTGACCAGTTGACTTGTTCGTAGGAAGATGTTATCGAATACATTTCTTGTACACTTGAACGACCTAACTTGGGGAAAATGTTGTTTTTCCCTTTCTTTTATTTCATTCATAAACAAGAATGTGTGTGTGCGTGTGTGTGCGTGTGTGTGTGTGGGCCGGAGGGGGATATGATAATTACATCTCGATGGGCAATTGTTGTTAGTTTATGCTTTTGGTAAGTATAGTCATAGAGCTTTCATTCAAAAATTGGTGGTAAATGAGCTAGATGCAGTGAAATAAGCCATAGGGGGGACGGGGGGAGGGGCAGAAAACCATCTTGACGTAAGATTGTTTTCTTATGTTTTGTGACATCATAACAATTTACATACAACCTCCTCTTGACAAAGTTTGTTTCATGGGGTAAATGCGTTAGCCCTATGTGATCGACTTATTCCCTTTTCGAGGGCTCTGGGGACCAACTCCGAGGGCATTCAACAGACTGTCAAAGTTTGTCGGGAATAGCATGGAAGGTCTAAGTTTTGTTTGGTCAATTGACTACTGGCCTCTAAAATGTTTATTAAAGTACAATTAAAACATATCTCAAAGATCATATTTTGAATTTTCCTCTACATTGCTCTCTCTTGTTTAATTAGAAATAGATAGTATATATGTATAGGCTAGGGAGCTTATATTACATGTTCATTATTTTTTGTAAGTAAATGGTATTCTTGATTGACACTGGATATTTGTGTCAGATATATTGTATTAGCTAATTTAGCCATCTGTGAAACATGTATCCCGTTGTTATTTCTGCAAGCGTAACCAAATTAGAATAACAAGACCAGCATATTTTTCAGATTATATAAACTATTTCTTGAATTGTTTTCATTGTTACTGATGTGAAGAAAAAAAATACCTAGAAGGAATTGCACATATCGTATTGGTAACATTCGTGTGATTATAGAAGAGAGAGTGAAAGAGAGAGACAGAGAGAGAGAGAGAGAGAGACAGGGAGAGTCAGATATACCGACAGAGAGACAGAGAGAGAGAGAGAGAGAATTTAATGGAGACAGAGAGTTAAAGAGAGAGAGAGAGAGAGAGAGGGAGAGAGAGAGAGTGAGAAAAAGAAAAAGAGAGCATGAGATCGAGTGTGTATGTGTTTGTGTTTGTGTGATATAGAGATAGAGAGAGAGAGGAAGAAAAAGAAAGAAAGCATAAGGAAAAGAAGCATAATTATATCCGACAGAATGGTGATGTGAGAAAATAATTGTGTTATGTTATGGACCAACGTTGTAGGGTCCACGCACGATTATTTCAAATACTTCATATTTCCGTGGAATATACATCATTTTAATGATAAATATATTTATAATTTTCACATCGTCAGCTCTTGAAACAAACATAATTCACATTATCAGGGTTATAAGTCGAAATCATGAGATTTTTTTGAGGAGAGGAAGTGGTGCAATATGTTTGCAGGCAAATTATAAGCGAAATTGTTGACAGAGATAGAGGAAGAGAAAGAGAGAAATTGAAAGAGATACAGGAAGAACAGTGGAGAAAAGAAAGGGATGGAAACAAAACAAAAAAGAAAAGAGAAAGGGATGAAATGCAAGCTACCGTTCTTTAATAGGTAAAATGAATCTGGAACATAATTCCACACTCAAAGTCTCCCTCTATTGCTTGATATCACCATCAAGTTCAAAGTTCAAATACGATCGATCTGTGGGAAAACCCACTTCTATTTATGGGATGCACAAACTGCATTATACTGACGAGCGTGCATGCACTGACTGTATTAGCTGAGCACACTTTGAAGTTTTATCGGACATCAATTGGATGTAGGCGTAGAATGAGCTCGTGTTTGTAATTAGTCAGAAATCCGATATTTGTACCAATGGCTGAGAAGACTGAGGAAGAGAAAGCTCCGAGCTCTTCAGAGAACCTGACGTGTCCACTATGTCTTGATATCTTCGACGAGGCAACCATCCTGACTTCATGTGGACACACCTTCTGTCGGAAATGTCTCAAGAACTATGACTTGTCCCATCATGATCTTGATCACATGGTTTGTCCTCTCTGCAGGGAGATCACCAAGTTGTCTGCAAACCGTGTTGATGATTTCCTTACCAATGTGACGGTCAACGGTCTTGTAGACGATTACCACCTCATGTGTGGAGGGGTGAATGCTATCCTTGAGATGCGTCCAAAATGCACTGCTTGCAAGTTTCAGCAAGATGCTGTCTCATTCTGCTGTACATGTAATAACTACATTTGTGATAAGTGTCTGGATTGTCATCAACATCTTAGAGCCTTTGAAGGTCACGAGATTGTATCCATACAGGACATCATCAACGGGAAGGTCAGCATTAGTCATCAATTCGAGAAGTGCTGCATCCACAAACAAGAGAACAAAGATATGTTTTGTGAGGATTGTAAGGTCCATGTCTGTCTCAAGTGCGTGATCGTCGGTCATAAAAATCACAACATTGCGAATCAGGCCGACTTCGAGCAGGAGTTACGACTTAAGGTAAAAGTATTTATATTTTGATAAAAAATAATTGTGTTTGGCTAAGGCCTGACAAGCGGTACTCATAACATTCAGATAGGGGAATTAAGGTACCATAGGAACCAAAAGTGGGGAGGGGCAGAGGGGGTTGATGTCCCCGCGCATCATTCAAGTGGGGGCGAAATTGACTTCAGCCTTTTGGGCCCCCCTCGCAAGGAAAACAAAAAAGGAAAATTATATTATTTCCTGTGCATCATAATAAGATTTTAAGTGCTCTGAAAAGTAATTTTTCAGCATCCTAAAATCAACATGTTTCTTCACGCGTTGGCTCAGTCAGTAGAGCGTCCGCCTCACAACCGGGAGGTCGTAGGTTCGAACCCCGGCCGCGTCATACCAAAAGACGTTAAAAGACGGGAGTTACTGCTACCTTGTTTGGCGTTCAACAATAAGGGATAGAGCAACGTCGATCTGGCGCTGCTCAGTGGCTGCCGGGCTCACGATCAATTGGGCAAAAAGAATTTCCATTTTCGGTTTAACTTAATAAAATTTGGAGTGGACTTTAAAAGATCATTATTATTATTATTATTATTATTATTATTATAAACTCCCTCGTATATTAATAGACCAAGTGTGTATTGTATATATACAATACATACTGGTCTATTAATATATGTAAACCCTGTCTATGATATAGGCAACACAACCAAGGGAGAAGATTCTTCTATCTATCTAGGGTTGGGGCAAAATAAGACCCCCCCCCCCCCAATGACAAGGATTGTAAAGTCCACGTCTGTCCCAGTTGGTCATCAAAATCGAAAAATCGAAAAATCAAGAATCAGGCTGATTTCGGTTTAAGGTAATAGTCGTTTCATTAAGGTACCAATGGTTTAATAATTCAATTCGGGGTGGCCTCCCAAAAGGAAAAAACGACAAATTAATTTGATTCCTTTGCCATATAAGAAGATTACAAGTACTCTAAAATGTAAATATTCAGCATCCTAAAATCAACATTTCGCCACTCGGTCCTTACGCTCCTTCGAATATTAATAGACCGGAGCCCTGTCTCACAAAGAGTTGCAATTCATCCAAATCAATCGCAAGTTTCCAGTCTCCTATCTTTTATTGTACTAGTTGCGATTGATATCTTTTGCGAATAACTTGCGATTAATATCAACTCTTTGTAAGACAGGGCCCTGGTGTTAAATATGATTGTAAAATGTAAATCTTGTATACAATATAGGCTCCGCAAGCATGGGATAAGATATTCCTATCTATCAAAGGGTTGGGTATAAATGGGAGCCCCCCCCCCCCACACCCCCTTGACAATAAATATGTTGCAGTTAAGCTCAATCATGAGATAAATCCTCTAAAATGTAAAGTTTAACCATTCTAAAACCTTAATTTTATCAGTTATTGGTCGATACCCTCCCTTACAAAATATAACAAGAAGTGTAAGCCTATGTTTATACTGTAGAAATCATGCCAAGAGGTACTAAAAGAGGGAGTCATAAATTATCATTCACTCTATCGGAGATGGGGCAAAATTCTTAATGAGGCCCCTCGTATGAGAAAAGAAAAAAATCAAGAATACTGCATGAATAGAAATGGCTGTGATGTATAACAATGTATAGTAATTTTCTTTTTGCTTTAAATTACAAAGTGAAACTTTCCATACTTAAAAATTCTTTGCCCGATCGCTAAGCTTCCTAGCAATTCATTTGATGCAGTTTGTAAGGCCAAATAAAAAAAAACATGTTTAGCGTCCTATTTTTTTGAAATATAGGAATGAGGAGGCCCTTTTTTTTTCTTCTTCAAAATGGCCGCGTAAAATGGCCGCTCGGTAAATTTTCCCTGACAGTCGGGCTATTTTTTCTTCCTGTAAATCAGAAATAGATCCATTTTAGCAGTGTTTTTCATGTTTTTTTTTTCTTTAAAAAAATAAAAATTAATGAACATGTATATTTTGTAATGGCCTAATGTCCCCCTCACTGTGTCGCTTACACGCTCTCTCTTTTATTACAACTGTCTGGTAAATAGAAACGATCTAGGCCCCAAAGTATTCGGGTAGAGCTTGCCGCTATTAAATGGGAGCATGAAAATGCCCCGCCCGGCTCGCATAACAATATCGCAATTCTGTTAGATAATATTGCAGAATAGAAAAGCATTAGGTTAAGACCAGTTTTGGAAACGCCCCCCCCCCCCCTCTCAAAAAATTAAATGGAAGCGCTTATTACCAATCATGTGAAAGAATATGTTTTGACTAATACGTGATGATACAAATTTTGCCGGGAAACCGCCTACTATTTGATATATTTGGTAAATTATTATATCTATTAGGACTGGATAGATATCTTGTAGTCGCATACAGTGCTTGTAACTTTACCAAGACTGGGCCAAATTTCTTATCATTTTGATGATTCCAGAACCTTGCAGTACACACCAATACTTACATGTATATGCTAGATGATCAATCTTTTCTGATCGATTCCACAACGTTTCTTTCACAATGCAATCTCATGACCGGAACTGGTCTATACCTTTAAAGCCCATCAGTACTAGTGTAAAGGAGGGATTAGGCCATCCTGCAAGGTCACTGGACAGGTGGTTATCTCATCCATTCAGCTCTCAATTAACATAAGAAAAAGAGGATCATGGGGGACCAACAGGCACTGCTTATGCATTGTTTTATATATAGAGGGAGCAAGTAGCTGCAAGTAGTGCAGTGGGGCTTTAAGTGCTCTAAAGTACGGTTTTAACTTAATTTCCAAAACGCTATCTTTTTTCCTCTCGGTCACAAGGTTTCCCCGCATTTTAATAGTTGGAATGTTTCTTATCATTGTACAAACCCTTTATACTATATTATGGTCGTGGAGCGGGTAGGGAGTAAAGATCAATGCTCTCTCTCGTAAAGGGGGTGGGACAACACTTTTACAACCCCTCTCACTAGACATCAAGCTCATTATGTTGCCTGCATATATATACTCACTCATACCTGTAATTATGTCAATAATTATTTTGAAGTTGGCTGGGATTTTCCGTGGTGTTTCAAACTATACTTGATTACACTATTACAAATTTTACAGAAGCAATTTATTGTTTCATTCGGTCGCTATACTCCTTCGCATTGTAGTACACGTTCTGTCGAGCTATAATATACTTGATAATATAAACAAAATTATATGAGGTATATTATGTCATTTTCAATATAATAACTTTAAGTATGCTTCATTTTGCAAATACATGTATCTTAAATATGTTTTAATACTATATATAATGTTACCTTTTTGTATAAGCAATTTTCATCAAAGTAAAAATACATAAATATTTGTCTTTATCTATGATAATGATGAACATTTAGGTTTTTATTTCTCTTTATAAACAATAAATAATGATAATAGTAATAACAGTAATGATAAAAACAAAAGTAACTATGTTAACATAAATAGTAATAATGTTAATCAAAGTCATCATCATCATCATCATCACCATAACTGGTTATAGAAGTAGTAGTAATATTATTCTTCTTATTATCATTATCTTGCTTTAAGTTTTGTTATTACTAATATTTATTATCATTATTTGTCATTATTACCATCATGATGACTTTCATTATTATTATTATTATGATAATACTATTACTATTTGGCCTATCGCCATTCTGTTTATTTAATATCACTGCTTTCATACAAATGGACTTATTACAAGGACTGGATTCCCGTTTAAGAAAGCAAAATGAGAATGTATTCAATTCCTATGTCCTCGTATGATATACGATGATGTGGGGGGGGGGGGGGTCTTACTTTTGTGAAACTTCAGGCGGTTGGAAAATCCATGTTTCGTTTTCAAACTAACTCTATGTAGCTTGCATACATCACATGCTAGAAAATGTTCTTTTCAATTCTCTTTTATTTGTTTTGTTTAGGTGAACGACCTTGTCCAGCGATGTGCCGCTAAGAAGACAGAACTGGAGAAGAACATTCAGAATGTTGAAGTACAACGCCATGAAGTATACACTGCCGTGCAGAAACTACTGGACGATGTCAGTCAAGCCTACAACATCAAGGCCAAAGAGCTTGAAGAAAATCATCGAAATCTCATCGAGCAAATCAATGAAGTAAAGCGCAGTTTCGATGACGACCTCAACGTCTTGAAATCCAAGGATCGACAGAGGATCAAGAGTATATGTAGTTCAATTACACTGGTATCTAATGACAGACTGGGTCGTCTCGAGACAGACAGTCTTTCAGCTCATACCTTGCTCTGTGAGGAGCTGGATGCCACGCTGAAGGAGGCTACTGATTACACTTCTGCAGCAGCCATTACGAAGAAAGCACAGAAGAAGTTCAAGCCTGCAGATGATAGTCGTCTTGACCTCGGGAGCATCTCAGAATCAGATCCCAAGTTGCAAGTCATTCAGTATGTAGGCCTATGTCTACGGGGAGGGATGTCGGGTATGACCCCGTACTCTGGTGACAGTGTGGCTATCGGATATTATGATACAAATGGTATAGATATCATTGATTCAGCTGGTAAACAGGAGCAGTATGCAAATATTCCAAGTAACATGAGGTGTTATGATTTTGTGTTTGAACAGGACAGGTCGTTATGTCTATCAACGAGTTTCACAGAAGCACACATATATTCTCCCAATGGATCCAGGAAATCAACCATCCACGTGAAGGGCAGTGGCTATTGGTATGTCAGACTAAACAGAAGTCCATCAGATGAAATCCTCATCGCTAACTATGAGAATAAAGTCTACATCTATAACCCGACTGGATCCACTCTCAAACACACTGTCCCAACAAAACACAACACAACGAAACAGGTATCTGCTACCAGGTCGGGTTTGATCGTCACGAGTTCATGTCACACCAAACCCAGCGTGGTGACGGTCTATGACAGGGATGGTAATGCTGGTACGTCTGTACAAGCTCCAGACGATGTCTACCTGTATGCTACCGTGTATGAGCAGGACAGGGTGTATGTAGCGAGTGTTGGTCGTAAGAATGGTAACGTGGTGATCAGGCTCTATGACCTTGATGGTCTGAACCTAAAAGAGAGAGTTGACTTCAATGTACTTAATCTGACGATTGAACATGATTGGTGTTATTTGGTTTCCCTCTCTCCAGACATGCTCGCTTTTGCTTGTCACAGGAAGTTGTATTTTATCAAAGTATCAGTGTAATCCATCTCACACTCTCCATTATCGGTGGTGTGCATACCTCTCTGCTCCAGCTCTATTTTAATGATATGGGCCTATAATGTGTCATATTCTATTGTTTATTATGTAATAACCACACGATTGAGAAGATGCCCATTCTCTCGATAGATTGTAATTACCTGTATATTTAGACATTATCCAATTTATTAATATGTTCCTCTATCGATATTGTATTTAAATACGTAAATTCTACATAAACTATATACTTCTTGCATTGTATCATTGTTTTTTCTTTGATATCTTAAAGTGACTTGGTAACATTGTTGAAGGTTGATGAAAACAATTGCTTAATTTTTGTATAAAATGTTACTTACTATATTCCTTCTACTGTACTAACCCTTTGACATGCAAAAAATCCTGAAAAAATTCTCAAACCACGAAGATATCTATGGTTTTCTTTGAAGGCGTCGATGTACGACACCCTCTAACAGTGATTAACAGTACATTTTCCCAACCATTTTTGAATTATCCCAAACGTTTTTCCATGAAAAAAAAGACATAAAACAGGCTATAAAAAAATCTGTAAACACTTAAATGTCTGGATGGAATGTAAAGCCATTTTATTGCTTTGTGAGATTTCCATTCACATAAAATGTAATTAAATTGTAATAATATAGTTGGGAGAATTGAGGAATTGATCAGATCAGTTTTTCCCAATTTGTATCATTAATAATGGTCCGTTTTCACTCAAATTCTCAGATTATCTTTAATTGTAAAACTAGCATTGAAGTCACTACCTTAGCACCTCTATCTCTCATCTGAACAATGTTACCAAGTCCCTTTAACAAAATAATGATTGATACTGCAAAATCAAAGAATAACAGCGATTAAAGACACAATGTTAAAAGTTTTTCAGCTTGACTCATCGTATTAATTTTAGTAAGTGCAAGATGAATTTCATTAGTATATGTCAGTATAATTTGCTATATTCTTTGATTTATATTTCATTTGTTTGTGTGTGTGGCAAAACACATACTGACAAAATATTGTACTTTAGAGCAAAAAATCCATTTAAAACGTTTAGTATCGATATTCTCTGCACCCTTTTTCTTCTGTTTCATCGTAGCATAATTTAATGCTAATTAAAAGCAATTCAAAACTTTAGAGACTTTGAAGTTGAATTTTAATAAGAGGTACCTATCACTTGAGACGAAATAAATAGAAGCACGTGATATGTATAGCTTGAACAATATTAATTAAATTCTTGTTATTTGCCTTAATATGTTGTTATTCTCATAGTATTGAAACATCAATTTTGTTTGTGCCTTTATTTCTTGATTGTTAATGTAATTACTTTTTATCTTTAAATTAATAAATAATTAATACTGGCTATGTTAATACGACCCCATTGTAAAAAAAAAGCTTTCCAGCTTTCATGGGTCATCATGTCAAGTTATTGGTTTAACTGTTTTGTATTTTCATTTTTATAATATCCTTTTACTCTTTGTAGTTATGCTACATTGAACGTGACTAATACGTCGAATCAAATATTTGTTTTAAAGTCTTACAGTGAAACAGAACCATGGTGTAAATATTGCTGCATTCCATTACAAATTCCTTCGTGTTCATTTCTCACCCTGTCTGGAAAGCCACGAGACTGATAATATGACAGATTCGTTTGTTAAGATGTAGAGAAGAACAATGTATTAACAAAAAATTAGGTCTAGGTTAACAGTCGGAAGTTCTGCTTATTGACTAAAAAACCTAAATCATGTAAGAATATTATCATATCTTTGTAAACTTTTACTGCACATCTTATTGATGAAGTCACGTCGTATATTTCATGTGAATTCGGCGATTGTATTTTTATTGATTATTACCGCTTCAATACAATTGTATTCAGTTTAGATTAATTCGATTAAATTCAATTAAATCTAAACAGACCATCGAAATGATGAGGATAGTAAACCTACCTCCGGTCATGCTAGTAGACATGCATGGCAAAACAAGGGATGAGTCCGGAGAAACATCATTTTAATGTTTCCATAAGGTTTGAAAAATTGCTTACCAGTTGATTATGTTTGTAAGAAGATGATATCAAAGAAACTTATCGTATACTTGAACGACCTGTCTGGAGGACTGAAAACCATCTCGGCCTAAGGATATTTTTTCTTTAGTTTTTGTGTCATCATAATAATTTACATACAACCTCCTCTTGACAAAGTTTGTTTCATGGTAAATGCGTTAGCCCTATGTGATCGACTTGGATTCCCTTTTCGAGGGCTCTTGGGACCAACTCCGTGGGCATTCTACAGACTGACAATTCTTTGGGGAATAGCATGGATGATCTATGTATAACTTTGTTTGGTCAATTCTTATGACTATTTTGAGACAGACTTCTGGCCTCTAGAATGTTACATTTTGTATTTTCCTCTATATTGCTGTCTTTTGTTTAATTAGAAATAGATAGTATGTAAACGCCGTAAAGGGAGAATATGTTTCATGTTCATTTTTGTTTGTAAGTACATGGTATTGTTGATTGACACTGGATATTTGTGTCAGATACATTGTACTAGCTGATATCGCCATCTGTGAAACATGTATCCTTTTGTTATTTCTGCAAGCGTTACCAAATTAAAACAACAAGAGCAGCATATTCTTATATTATATAAACGATTTCTTGAATTGTTTTCATTGTTACTGGTGTGAAGAAAAGAAATGCCTTGAAGGATTTGCACATACCGTATCTTTTGGTAATATTCGTGTGATTATGAAAGAGAGAGTGAAACTGAGAGAGAGAGAGAGAGAGAGAGACAGAGAGACAGAGAGAGTCAGATAGACCGACAGGGAGACAGAGAGAGAGAGAGAATTTAATGGAGACAGAGAGTTAAAGAGAGAGAAAGAGTGGAGAGAGAGTCAGATAGACCGACAGAGAGACAGAGAGAGAGTGAATTTAATGGAGACAGAGAGTTAAAGAGAGGGGAGAGAGAGAGTCAGATATACCGTCAGAGAGACAGAGAGACAGAGAGAGAGAGAGTTTAATGGAGACAGGGAGTTAAAGAGAGAGAGAGGGGGGGGGGGGAGTGTGAGAAAAGAGAAAGAGAGTACGAGATCGAGTGTAAATGTGTATGTGTGTTTTTTGTGTGAAATAGAGATAGAGAGAGAGAGAGAAAGAAAGAGAGAGAGAGAGAGAGAAGAAGAAAAAGAAAGAAAGCATATTAAAGGAAAGGAAGCATAATTATATCCGACAGAATGGTGATGAGAGAAAACCATTTTGTTACGTGACCCATGTTGTTGGATCCGCGCACGATTATTTCAAATAATTTATATATCCGTGCAATATACATCTTTATAAATTATGAATATATATATACAATTTTCACATTATCAGGGTTATAAGTCTAAATCAAGAGATTCTTATGAGGAGAGGAAGTAGTGCAATATTTTTGCAGGCAAATTATAAGCGAAATTGTTGACAGAGAAAGAGGAAGCGAAAGAGAGAAATTGAAAGAGATAAAGGAAGAATAGTGGAGAAAAGAAAGGGATGAAAACAAAACAGAAAAGAAAAAAGAAAAGGATGAAATACCCCGCCCCGACCGCATGCGTGTTACCAAAATGTCCGGTAAAGGGGTAAAGTCCGGCCCGAGAATTGTAAAATAAAGGGGTGTATTTGACTTTTCACCCGGAGATTTCTTTAAAAAGGTTTTTTTTTTTTTTTTCTCTCTCTCATCTCTTTGGACTCCTGAGAAATTATTCCGAATTTAGGGGGGGGGTGCATTGAGCATTTTTCTTGATTTAGGGGGGTCTACAAGGCAGGAAAAGCCCGCGAAAGGGGGGGGGGGTTCGAAATGTTGGCAGTCCTCAGATAGGGGGTGCTTTCAAAAAGAGGGAATGAGCATATGCGTACCCTAAATAACACTGAGTGGGGGGCCGGGTGAAATGCAAGCTACCGTTCTTTAATAGGTAAAATGGATCTGGAACATAATTCCACACTCAAAGCCGATATTAGTCGCCCTCTATTGCTTGATATCACCATCAAGTTCAAAGTTCAAATACGATCGATCTGTGGGAAAACCCACTTCTATTTATGGGATGCACAGACTGCATTATATACTGACGAGCTTGCATGTACTGACTGTTATTAGCTGAGCACACCAATTGGATATAGGAATAGGATGATCTCGTGTTTTGTCATTAGTCAGAAATCCGAATTTTTTTACCAATGGCTGAGAAGACTGAGGAAGGGAAAGCTCCAAGCTCTCCAGAGAACCTGACGTGTCCACTATGTCTTGATATCTTCGACGAGGCAACCATCCTGACTTCATGCGGACACACCTTCTGTCGGAAATGTCTCAAGAACTATGACCTGTCCCATCACGATCTTGATCACATGATCTGTCCTCTCTGCAGGGAGATCACCAAGTTGTCTGCGAACCGTGTTGATGATTTCCTCACCAATGTGACGGTCAACGGACTTGTAGACGATTACCACGTCATGTGTGGAGGGGTGAACGCTGTCCTTGAGATGCGTCCAAAATGCACTGCTTGCAAGTTTCAGCAAGATGCTGTCTCGTTCTGCTGTACATGTAATAACTACATTTGTGATAAGTGTCTGGATTGTCATCAACATCTTAAAGTCTTTGAAGGTCATGAGATTGTATCCATACAGGACATCAACAACGGGAAGGTCAGCATTGGTCATTTTTCCGAGAAGTGCTGCATCCACAAACAAGAGAACAAAGATATGTTTTGTGAGGATTGTAAGGTCCATGTCTGTCTCAAGTGCGTGATCGTCGGTCATAAAAATCACAACATCGCGAATCAGGCTGACTTCGAGCAGGAGTTACGACTTAAGGTAAAAGTGTTTATATTTTGATTAAAAAAATTGCGTTTGGCTAAGACCTGACAAGTGGTACTCATAAAATTCAGACAGGAGAATTAATGGGGAGGGGCAGAGAGGCTTGATGTCCCCGCGCATCATTCAAGTGGGGGGGGGGGGACAAAATTGATTTTAGCCTTTTGGGCCCCCCTCGCAAGGAAAACAAAAATGGAAAATTACATTATTTTCTATTGGATCATATTAAGATTTCAAGTGCTCTGAAAAGTAAATTTTCAGCATCCTAAAATCAACATTTCGCCACTCGGTCCTTACGCTCCTTCGAATATTAATAGACCGGGGCCATGTCTTACAAAGAGTTGCAATTGATCCAAATCAATCGCAAGTTTCCAGTCTCCTATCTTTTATTGTACCTAGTTGTGATTGATATCTTTTGCGAATAACTTGCGATTAATATCAACTCTTTGTAAGACAGGGCCCTGGTGTTTAATATGATTGTAAAATGTAAATCTTGTCTACAATATAGGCTCCGCAAGCATGGGATTAGATATTCCTATCTATCAAAGGGTTGGGTAAAAATGAGAGCCCCCCCCCCCCCCACCCCGTTGACAATAAATATGTTGCAGTTAAGCTCAATCATGAGATAAATCCTCTAAAATGTAAAGTTTAACCATTCTAACACCTTAATTGTATCAGTTATTGGTCGCTACCCTCTCTTTCAAAATATAAAAAGAAGTGTAAGCCTATGTTTATACTGTAGAAATCATGCAAAGCAGTACTAAAAGAGGGTGGCATAAATTATCATTCCCTCTATCGGAGATGGGGCAAAATTCTTAATGAGGCCCCTCGTATGAGAAAAGAAGAAAAAAAATCAAGAATACTGCATGAATAGAAATGGCCGTGATGTATAACGATGTATAGTACAATTATTCTTTGCCTCAACGCTAAGCTCTCTCGCAATTAATTTGATTCAGTTTGTCATGTACTTTACAAATCCTCTACCACAAGGCGCCCTCTAAACTGCTTAGAGAGGGAGCGTTCTAATGTTCCAAAATCCCCCCTCACTGTGTCGCGTATACGTTCTCTCTTTTATTACAACTGTCTCGTAGAAACGATCTAGGCCCCTGAGTTAAGTATGAGGGTAAAGCTTTCCGCTATTAAAGGTAATACAAAGTTTTGGTATAGGATCATGAATTTGGCTCAAATGAACATATTGGACCCATGTACGATCCTACGATATGCAGTGATCGATGTCGCGGTTAAAATCGAGTGAAAAATTATGAAATTGTAAATAATAAGCTCTTTATGATATAGCTCCCTCTCAAGGTCAAAATATTAATTAAGCCACAAAACAGTGTTTCTTCACTAAAACCGACCGATTGGCTATTCCCGTTTGGAAATTATATATCACAACTACATATTCTGAGATTTTTATGTTCGCAGCTACCATTGTACGACCGTAAGCGCTATTTTAAATTCAATATAATTTACCGGTAGCACCGGTAAATTGTTATATTCTATTTTTCTCGAAAGCAGAAGTGTTTTAAAGGCTAAATTTCCTAGTGCTTATAATACATCCACATGAACTTCCAAATATATCAAAATTAAGAAGTAAAGAATCACTATCCAGCCAATTACAACTACATATTCTGAGATTTTCATGTTCGCAGCTACCATTGTACGACCGTAAGCGCTATTTTAAATTCATTAAAATTTACCGGTAGCACCGGTAAATTTTTATATTCTATTTTTCTCGAAAGCAGAAGTGTTTTAGGGGCTAAATTTCCTAGTGCTTATAATACATCCACATGAACTTCCAAATATATCAAAATTAAGAAGTAAAGAATCACTATCCAGCCAATTTTCAAAATTTCTCCAAACTTTGTATTACCTTAAAGTGGAAGCATGCAAATGGCTCGCAAAACAATATCGCAATTCTGTTAGATAATGTTGCAGAATAGAAAAGCATTTAAAGGTTAAGTCCAGTTTGGGACGCCCACCCCCCCCCCCCCCCCCATCTCAAAATATGAAATGGAAGCTCTTATTACCAATCATGTGAAAGAATATGTTTTGACTAATACGTGATGATACAAATTTTTCCGGGAAACCGCCTACTATTTGGTATACTTACATGTATATTATGCTAGATGATCAACCTTTTCTGATCGATTCCACAACGTTTTTTCACAATGCAATCTCATGACCGGAACTGGTCTATACCTTTAAGTGGTTTCAACTTTCCAAAACGCTATCTTTTTTCCTCTCGGTCACAAGGCTTCCTCGCATTTTAATAGTTGGAATGTGTCTTATCATTTTACAAACCATGTCTATGTTTGACTTTATATGAAGTGGGTAGGGAGTAAAGATTAATGCTATACTTTCTCGTAAAGGGGGTGGGACAAAACTTTTGCCACCCCTCTCACTTGACATCAAACTCATTCTATTGCCCGCATATATACTCACTCATACCTGTAATTATGTCAATAATTATTCATCATTATTATCATGATGATGACTATCATTATTATTATTATTATTATTATAATACTAATACTTTTTGGCCTATCGCCATTCTGTTTATGTAATATTAATGTTTTATACAAATGGACTTCTTACAAGGACTGGGTCCCGTTTAAGGAAGCAAAAACATAATGTATTCAATTCCTGATGTGAGGGGGGGGGGGGGGGTTCTTACTTTTGTAAACTTCGGGCGGGTGTAAAATCCAAGTTTCGTTTTCAAACCAGCTCCATGTAGGCCTACTTTACATACATCTCATGCTAGAAAATGATCTTTTCACTTCTCTATTATTTGTTTTGTTTAGGTGAACGACCTTGTCAAGCGATGTGCCGCTAAGAAGACAGAACTGGAGAAGAACATTCAGAATGTTGAACTACAACGCCATGAAGTATACACTGTCGTGCAGAAACTACTGGACGATGTCAGTCAAGCCTACAGCATCAAGGCTAAAGAGCTTGAAGAAAATCATCGAAAGCTCATCGAGCAAATCAATGCAGTAAAGCGCAGTTTCGATGACGACCTCAACGTTTTGAAATCCAAGGATCGACAGAGGA
Source organism: Strongylocentrotus droebachiensis (assembly GCA_035222895.1). Taxonomy (NCBI): domain Eukaryota; kingdom Metazoa; phylum Echinodermata; class Echinoidea; order Camarodonta; family Strongylocentrotidae; genus Strongylocentrotus; species Strongylocentrotus droebachiensis. The sequence continues at coordinate 218,880 of JAVYIG010001691.1, read as the reverse complement.
TCAAGAGTATTTGTAGTTCAATAACGCTGGTATCTAATGACAGTCTAGGTCGTCTTGAGACAGACAGTCTGTCTGCTCATACCTTGCTCTGTGAGGAGCTGGATGCCATGCTGAAGAAGGCTACTGATCACACTTCTGCGGCAGCCATTACGAAGAAAGCACAGGAGAAGAGGTTCGAGCCTGCAGATGATACTCGTCTTGAACTCGGGAGCATCTCAGAATCAGATCCCAATTTGCAAGTCATTCAGTGCGTAGATCTTCGGGGATACATGTGGGGAATGACCCAGTACTCTGATGACAGTGTGGCTATCGGATATTATAATAAACATGGTATAGATATCATCGATTCAGCTGGTAAACAGGAGCAGTATGCAAACATACCAAGTAACATGGAGTGTCACAATCTTGTGTTTCAACAAAACAGGTCGTTGTGCATATCGACGAGTCGGACAGAAACACACATATATTCTCCCAATGGATCCAGGGAATCAACCATCCACGTGAAAGACAATACCAATATTATCAGACTAAGCAGAAGTCCATCAGATGAAATCCTCATCACTAACAGTGAGAAGGAAGTCTACATCTATGACCCGACTGGATCCACTCTCAAACACACTGTTCCAACAAAACACAACACGACGAGCCAGGTATCTGCCACCAGGTCGGGTTTGATCGTCACAAGTTCATGTTATTACATCAATCCAAGCGTGGTGACGGTCTATGATAGGGATGGGAATGCTGGTAAGTCTCTACAAGCTCCAGGCGGTGTCTACCTGTATGCTGCCGTGGATGAGCAGGACAGGGTGTATGTAGCGAGTGTTGATCGTAAGAAGGGTCACGTGGGGATCAGGCTCTATGAACTCGATGGTTTGAACCTGAAGGAGAGAGTTGAGTTCAATGTACTTAACCTGACGCTTGGAGATGGTTGGTGTTACTTGGTTTCCCTCTCTCCAGACATGCTCGCGTTTGCTTGTTGCAAGAAGCTGTATTTTATCAAAGTAACACTGTAATCCATCTCACACTCTATATTACCATTTCATTTGTTAGTGTGTGTGGCAAAACACATACTGCTTAATATTGTACTTTACAGCAAAAAATATTTGTTAAACGTCTAGTATCAACATTCCGTTATCCATTTTCCTTCTCTATCATAATGCTACTTAAAAGCAATTCAAAACTTTAGAGACTTTGAAGTTGAATTTAAGAGGTACCTATCACTTGAGATGCGAGAAATAGAAGCAAGTGATATGATATCATAATTATGTACAAATTGAAAATTGATAAAATATTGTTGAAATTCTGATTATGTTGTTATCCTCATAGTATTTAAAAACAATATTTGTTTTTTTATTATATTTCTTGGTTTTTAATGTAATTACTTTTTTTTAATATTTAAATGACTTCTTGTGGAATTCAATAACATGTTGTATGACCGATTATATATTTATTTATATTTTGATCACTTACGTTCACACCTCAGCTGTTGCTAGGTACCATCTGTATATTCCCCAGGACAATGTTGTCGGGTGAAGCTGCTGTTTGTTTGATCATTGATGAGTTTGCTTGTTTTTAATGATATGTACCCGCTGTCTATTTTAGAATTGTAGAACTTGGTTATTTGTATGATGTAATCGCAGACACATGCACAGTTCAATAGAGTTAACTTTCTCTTTATAAGTAAACATGCCTTCTTATACTTAATTCTCTTCTTATTTTTTCTTCCGTTTACTATTTTTGTTATACAATATGTAATTTCATAATAATATTTATAATGTTCACTCAGTAACTGTGTTAACTTATTATGGGCGTTCACAACTCAAGCTATGCTTTTCGGGTTCTCGCCTCCTTCCGTATCTGAATTATTTACTGTATACTCTACGTTGAAATCATTGTTACATATATAATTCATATATACATTGTGTTTTATATTGTACTGTTGAGAAGGAAATAAATGTTAAAAATACAAAATACAATACAATAAATAATTAACACTGACTATGTTAATACGACCCCATTTCGAGCTTCCATGGGTCATCCTGTCAAGTTATTCGTTTAACTGTTTTTTTTCCTTCATTTTATAATATCCTTTTACTCTTTGTAGTTATGCTACTATGAACTTGACTAATATGTCAAATCAAATTTCTTTAAAGCCTTACAGGACCATGGTGTGAAAATTGCTGCATTCCATTACATATTCCTTCGTCTTCATTTTGTACCCTGTCTGGAAAGCCATTGAATTAAATTATCTGGAGACTGGTGATATGACAGATTAGTTTGTAATGATGCAGGGAAGAACAATGTATTAACACAAATTAGGTCTAGGTTAGCAGTCGGAAGTTCTGCTTATTGACTAACATCCTAAATCATGTTAGAATATTATGATATCTTTGTAAACTTTTACTGCATTTCCGTTATAATTGATGATTCACTTCGTATATTTCATGTAAATTCAGCAGTTGTCCTTTTAATGATAAATACTTCTTCAATTGAATTCAGTTTAGTTATATTAGATTAAATTGAACTCGATCCATACAGATACTATGATAACCACATCCGATGGAAAATGTTGTTTATGTTTTTCTTGTGAAGAAAGAAAGTCGATTCTATTGGTTAAAATAGAGCGGCTCTTTCGATTTGGACTCCTAGTATCCATATTGTTTTTGTACACAGTTTTTAAGTACCTTTAACACATATCTCACAGTTTGTATTTTGTATTTCCCTCTTTTTATTGTGTTTTTTAATGTTAGAAAAATATTATAGAAAATATGTATACGCTGTAAACCTACCCTGTAATTACGTGTTGTATGTACATGGTTTTTTTGATTGACACTGGGAGAGTCCTTTAATATGATGGTTGACAGAAAACAAAAGGAAGAGAAAGATAGAAATGGAAGGAGATAAAGGAAGAATAGCGGAGAAAGGAAGGGGGTGAAAAACAACTGTACTTACTCTTCCAAATATAGTAACGAAAGCAAATAAAATGTCTTGTTCTAATAAAGTGGATTTCCAACATCATATATCCACCACTGAAAGCCTAAATGAGTCGCTCTCTATAGATACCCCCACAATGATGACAACAACCATTAAGTTCAAAGGTGCATGCTTATACAATGGCCCCTTATACCACAAATGCTTATACGCTCTGTGTGAAAACCCCATAGGATGCACAAACTGCATGATATTGACAGACGATCTACCCAGGTGTGATTTTACCATCGTAACCAGGTTTGTGTTCAAGGACACATTTGAAAAGTGACTGCTTGTGTGTGTGCCTCAATTGAGGTGTCTATTTACATTCAAGTATCAAAATAAAGTTATGAGAACCAATAAAATTAAGCACTATGTTATCAATACAAAACACATATTTTCTCGACTGTACTATATTTTTGCTATTCACCATTTAAAGTGCTTTTAACAATTTCCTGTCGTCTGTTTTTTTTTGCTCCTGATTTACGATAAATCTTTTTTGTTTATTTATCTTTCAAATATGTATGTTTCTTAGTTTGAAACGCTTTTCATTAAAATCATACTTATTCCGGAAGACTAACATGTTCATTTGTTATATACACCAGAATGCGATAGTCATTAAAAATTTCATGTCTCTGTCCATATTAATCTTAGGTAAACGAGAGATATCCATGCAAAAGTCAATTTTAAAAGTATACATCACGACTTGTTTGATATAAAGGGAAATTATTGTTCCGTTCACATTCAATAAATACATGGACAATGTACTACGTGGTAATTGGGGCAGATCTGTCATCTGCTATTCCCAATTTGTAAATAATCTTTCTAACAGGTAGTATATAATTGTAAAGCGATGCATAATCACACCCTCCTAAACAATGTTCCCTTGTATACGTCAAATTCCTTTTGAACACAGACGACTAATAAATGAAGGTCTCTTTGTATCATATTTTCCAAAAAGACAGCTTCTGTTGGTGGATGTCCGTTTTAAAATATCAGATTGTAGAACGTTTGCTGTTTAGGTCACTGAGATCAATACGACTTGTTTGATATAAAGGGAAATTATTGTTCCGTTCACATTCAATAAATACATGGACAATGTACTACGTGGTAATTGGGGCAGATCTGTCATCTGCTAATCCCAATTTGTAAATAATCTTTCTAACAGGTAGTATATAATTGTAAAGCGATGCATAATCACACCCTCCTAAACAATGTTCCCTTGTATACGTCAAATTCCTTTTGAACACGGACGACTAATAAATGAAGGTCTCTTTGTATCATATTTTCCAAAAAGACAGCTTCTGTTGGTGGATGTCCGTTTTAAAATATCAGATTGTAGAACGTTTGCTGTTTAGGTCACTGAGATCAAATCGTAATTTGTCATAATCTGTTGTAAGAGGTGCATAATAGTATAATCTTTAGAGAGCATTTTCGAACAAAAAATATCTCCATGTGTTAAATGATATCACAGTCCCCCCCCCCCCCACTTTTCCTTCATATTTCCACTCGCTCTCATGTCTTTTGTTGCTGATATGCCATTCGATTGGGGAACAAGTGCACCCCCCCCCCCCAACTTGTAGTTACGCCAATGCCTGTAGATATTTAGCTGGGAAAATAACATTGTGCATTGTGTTGATAGCAAAAATTACAAGGTTGAAATCACACACACTGAATTTGTACATTTTTCTCACAGCGAATGACATATATTCTAAATCAATCAATACGAAAACTTGTCAGACTCTATACATGCTCTAGTTCTGTTGATGAGGCGCCATTAATACATTCGACCATTGCATATGTATTGGCATGTGCTACAAACTCGTTACAAACAACAGTTTGTGGTCGACATAAAATTCAAATCCAGTTTATGAGGACATGATTGTCAAGTTTAGTCAAGGCACAATATTTTAGCTTTAAAAACTCACATCTCCCTGGTAATTTTGTCAAATTATCGAAAAGTGAATCTGGAGAAAAAATCTTCTTGTTAATGTTTTTTCTAATGGTTTACAAGAATTTTGTGTCTTCATAATAACTTACATACAACCTCCTCCTGACAAAGTTTGTTGCATGGGGTAAATGCGGTGATCCTGCTATGTGATCGACTTGGATTCCCTTTTCGAGGGCTCTGGTGACCAACTCCGAGGGCATTTCACAGACTGACAAGTTTTCGGGGAATAGTACCGTTGGTGAAGGTGATGGGACAAACTATCACTTCCGAGGCGATCTGGATGTAGCTATCTTTCCGAAGCGAAGCTGAGGAAAGATAGCGTATACATTCTGATCGACGAGGAAGTGATAGTTTGCCATCGCCTGAAACCAAAAGGTGATTATTTGCTTTATATTCCACATCTAAAACAATTTAACTACAAAAAGAAAAGGACGTGTATGCATCTACACCCACAACAAAAAGTGAGTCATTTGACACATTTAAGCATAATTTTCGTGAGTCAGGTTTAAATTGACTCATTAGTAACAACCAATGAGTCTCTATTGACTCATTTATATTTCACCAGTGTGTCAATCATGAGCTGACGCATTTGCAAAATGCTTCGACTGACTCACATGGTCGTAAAAAATGAGTCAAGATCGACATAAGAGCATTTTAGAAGAAAAAAGTGAGTCAACTTGAAAGTGAGGCTGTATGCATGCGCGCGCATGCTTTCGTGACGTCATCCAAAATGCGCATTCTCGAGCCATATTTGAATTCCCGATCGACGACGCGACGTCGCCATCTTATATCTTGGATTCAGAAGAGTTTTGACTGCAGCTAGTGAAAAATTGGTACGCATAATTATTCATAGGGTTTTAAACGATGATTTTTATGACTGGATTCGTGGGCTGAATCTTCTGATTATTATACAAATGATGCATGCGTTCATTTTACGATATCCGCACTCGAGTTGATGAGGCTGTGTGTAACTTAACTATCACTATGAACATGACTGACAATGAGAGCGGACAAAATATACAGTTCCTCAGGTAGACAAAGGAACATCCCTTCACTGCTATTATGTAAAAATGTGTAGAACAGGTGTCACATGCATATTTACCTTTTTGCATAATAGCTGTGAAGGGATGTTCCTTTGTCTACCTGAGGAACTGTATATTTTGTCCGCTCTCATTGTCAGTCATGTTCATATAGTGTATAGATTCTACTGTATCGTACGAAGCCGTGTCGAATGAAAACATGCATGATCTTGCATCATTGTTTTATACAACGAAACTCCTAGATCCTTGTTATTTGATGTAAAACGAATTAATTCAAGATTGTTTCGTGACAGTATGGGTGACAAATAAATCTCAAGTTAAGGCTTAATTTAGTGCGTACAAAGTAGATTTTTCAGATTCGGGTAGCGGGACCACCGATTACATCGCTAAAATGTGATATTTTAGGATATATTTTCCATTGCAAATGTGGACAGTGACTCTGGCATGGTATGGTATGTGTGTGATAGGCCTAGGGAGTAGGGGGGTCTATGTCATGATGCACCCACAACAAAAAGTGAGTCACCCTTACTCAAATTGATGAGTCACTGGTTTGTCCGTACAGCGAAACACTTGAAGGATCATGTGAGTCACTATGACTCGATACAAATGAGTCTTATTTATCTAAGACTCAAAGTGAGTCTTAGATAAATAAGACTCATTTGTATCGAGTCATAGTGACTCACATGATCCTTCAAGTGTTTCGCTGTACGGACAAACCAGTGACTCATCAATTTGAGTAAGGGTGACTCACTTTTTGTTGTGGGTGTACATAAAAGACACCATGCCCAAATTCACACCAAAAAGTTAAACAGTAGTTTAACCCAACCCCTTGAGGGTACCGTGCGCGCATGTGTTTGTTTTAATTGCGCTTATTGATAATGCGCGCTTAATTACGCCTGTTTTAGTGCGCTTTTGGATAATATTTAGTGAAGTGCGTTGCCCTTAGTAGATAGTACATCTATCTTCAGTGAAAGTGCGTTGCACTGTGTAGATAGTAGTACTATCTACACAGTGTAACGAACTTTTTGCTTCTCCCATCAATAATGGGCGATCTATCTTTCATCACGTGATTTACTTTTGACCAATCGTAGAGCAAGATTCTTAGTATGTGGAATATAACATGGTCTAATTAGTATTACTTTTTTTGTACATTATTATGATCATTTCGGGACAGACTACTAGCCTCTAGAATGCTTTGTGAAGTACCTTTAACACATGTCCCAAAGGTCATATTTTGTATTTTCCTCTACATTGGTGTCTCTTTTTAAATTAGAAATAGAAAATATGTATACGATGTAAAGGAGTATATATTACATGTTCATTATTTGTTTTGTAAGTACATGGTATTGTTGATTAACACTGGATATCTGGGTCAGATATATTATACTAGCTGATATCACCATCTGTGAAACAGGTATCCCTTTGATGTTTCTGCGAGCGTAACCAAATCGAAATAATAAGAGCCGGATATTTTTCAGTTTATAAAGATGATATCCTGAATTTGTTTCATTATTACTGATGTGAAAAAATACCTTGAAGGAATTGAACATATCATAGCCTTTGGTAATATTCATGTGTTTATAAAAGAGAGGTGGAGACAGGGAGGGAGAGAGAGAGAGAGAGAGAGAGAGGGAGAGAGAGGGAAAGAGAGTGGAGGGATAGAGAGAGAGAGAGTCAGATAGACAGGCGTAGAGGCACCATAGAGAAATGGAGAGAGAGAGAGAGAGAGAGAGAGCGTGTGAGAAAAATAGAGTGAGAGCACGAGACCGTGTGTGTGTGTGTGTGCGTTTTTGTGTGTGTTTGTGTGAGAGGTAGTGGGAGAGAGAGAGAGAGAGACAAAAAAAGCGCGACAAAAAGAAAGAAAGACAGCACAAGAAGCAAGAAAGAAGCATAATATCCGACAAAACTGTGATAAGAAAAAACTTTATTTTGTTGTTATGAAAACCATGCTGTAGGGTCCACGCACGATTATTTCAAATAATTCATATTTCCGTGCAATATACATCATTATAAATTATATATGTAATTTTCACATAATCAGCTAAGACAGACGTAGTTCACATTATTAGGGTTATAAGTCTAAATCTAAATCAATATTTTTTTTCAGGCAAATTATGAGCAAAATTGTTGACAGAGAAAGAGGAAGAGAAAGAAATATTCTAATGGAAAGAGATAAAGAAAGAATAGTGGGAAAATAAAGGGAATTAACAAAAGTTACCAGTCTTTACCCTTCCAAATAAAGTAATGATAATAAATGCTGTTACCAAGGATTATTAATTATGGATCTGGAACATCATTCCACACTCAAAGCCGATATTAGTCGCCCTCTACTGCTGAATACCACCATCAAGTTCAAAGGTGTATATACAATCGATTTGTGGGAAAACCCACTTCTATTTATGGATGCACAAACTGCATTATATTGACTGGCTTGCATGTACTGACTGTCAATAGCTCAGCACACTTTTAAGTTTTATTGGACATCAATAGGATGTAGGCGTTCAATGAGCTCGTGTTTGTAAGTAGTCAGAAATCCAATATTTGTACCAATGGCTGAGAAGACTGAGGAAGAGAAAGCTCCAAGCTCTTCAGAGAACCTGACGTGTCCACTATGTCTTGATATCTTCGACGAGCCAACCATTCTGACTTCATGCGGACACACCTTCTGTCGGAAATGTCTCAGGAACTATGACTTGTCCCATCAGGATCTTGACCACATGATCTGTCCTCTCTGCAGGGAGATCACCAAGTTGTCTGCGAACCGTGTTGATGATTTCCTCACCAATGTGACGGTCAACGGACTTGTAGACGATTACCACGTCATGTGTGGAGGGGTGAATGCTCTCCTTGAGATGCGTCCAAAATGCACTGCTTGCAACTTTCCGAAAGATGCTGTCTCTTTCTGCTGTACATGTAATAACTACATTTGTGATAAGTGTCTGGATTGTCATCAACATCTTAAAGTCTTTGAAGGTCATGAGATTTTATCCTTACAGGATATCAACAGCGGGAAGGTCAGCATTAGTCATGTATCCGAGAAGTGCTGCATCCACAAACAAGAGAACAAAGATATGTTTTGTGAGGATTGTAAGGTCCATGTCTGTCTCAAGTGCGTGATCGTCGGTCATAAAAACCACAACATCGCGAATCAGGTTGACTTCGAGCAGGAGCTTCGACTTAAGGTAAAAGAGTTTATTTTTTGATAAAAAATAATTGCGTTTGGAAAAGGCCTGACAAGTGGTAATCATAAAATTCAGATAGGGGAATTAAGGTAACATAGGAGCCGGAAGTGGGGAGGGGCAGAGGGGGTTGATGTCCCCGCGCATCATTCAAGTGGGGGACAAAATTTATTCTAGCCTTTTGGGCCCCCCTCGCAAGGAAAACAAAAAAGAAAAATTACATTATTTTCTTTTGCATAATGAGGTTTCAAGTGCTCTGAAAAGTAATTTCAGAGCACTAAAATCAACATTTCGCCACTCGGTCTTTACGCTCCTTTGAATATTAATAGACCGGGGCCCTGTCTCACAATGAGTTGCGATCGATCCAAATCAATCGCAAGTTTCCAGTCTCCTTTCCCTTATATACATAGTTGCGATTGATATCTTTTGCGATAACTTGCGATTAATATCAACTCTTTGGAAGGCATGGCCCTGGTGTTTAATATGATTGTAAAGTTTAAACCTTGTATACAATATATAGACATCGCAAGCATGGGATGCGATATTCCTATCTATCAAAGGGTTGGGTAAAAATGAGAGCCCCCCCCCCACCCCCTTGACAATAAATATGTTGCAGTTAAGCTCAATCATGAGATAAATATTCTAAAATGTAAAGTTTAACCATTCTAAAACTTTAATTTTATCAGTTATTGGTCGCTACCCTCTTTTACAAAATATAAAAAGAAGTGTAAGCCTATGTTTATATACTGTAGAAATCATGCCAAGAGGTACTAAAAGAGGGAGGCATAAATCATCATTCCCTCTATCGGAGATGGGGCAAAATTCTTAATGAGGCCCCTCGTTTGAGAAAAGAAAAGAAATCAAGAATACTGCATGAATAGTAATGGCTGTGAGGTCTAACGATGTATAGCGATTTTCTTTTGTTATAAAATACAAAGTGAAACTTTCCATACTTAAAAATTCTTTGCATCATCGCTAAGCTCTCTCGCAATTCATTTGATGCAGTTTGTAATGTACTTAACAAATCCTCTACCACTATGCCCTCTAAACTGCTTAGAGAGGGAGCGTTTTAATGTTACAAAATCCCCCCCTCACTGTGTCAGTATACGTTCTCTCTTTTATTACAACTGTCTCGTATGTATTCGGGTAGAGCTTTCTGCTATTAAAGGGGAGCATGCAAATGCCCCGCCCGGCTCGCAAAACAATATCGCAATTGAGTTAGACAATATTGCAGAATAGAAAAGCATTTAAAGGTTAAGACCAGTTTTGGAAACGCCCCCCCCCCCCTCTCAAAAAATGAAATGGAATAGAAGCTCTGATTACCAATCATGTGAAAGAATATGTTTTGACTAATACATGATGATACATTATTATTATATCTATTCGGACTGGATAGATTTTTTATAGTCCCAGGCGCGTACGCAGGATTTTTCAAAGGGGGGGGGGGGGGGGGGGGAAGAGCATTTTTTTTTTTATTGAAGGTCAGCTTTATGCTCGCATAATTTTTTTTTTTTTAAACATGAGGGGGGGGGGGGGTTCCTCCAAAACACAAACCTAAAACAAAATTTGAGGGGGGGGGGGTGGTTCGACCCCCCAAATCCCCCCCCCCCCCCCCTGCGTCCGCGCCTGTGTAGTCCCATATACATCTTTCTGTGTACAGTGCTTGTAACTTTACCAAGACTGGGCCAAATTTCTTATCATTTTGATGATTCCAGAACCTTGCAGTACACACCAATAGTTATGCTAGATGATCAACCTTTTATGATCGATTCCACAACGTTTATTTCACAATGCGATCGCATGACCGGAACATGGTCTATAGTCTATACCTTTAAGTGCTCTAAAGTACGGTTTCATCAACTGTCCAAAACGCTATCTTTTTCCCTCTCGGTCACAAGGCTTCCTCGCATTTTAATAGCTGGAATGTGTCTTATCATCAAACCGTCTATACTATATTATGGTCTTAAAGCTAGGGAGTGAAGATCAATATTAATGCTTCTTTCTAGTATTAAGGGAATTGGACAACACTTTTGCCACCCCTTCTGACTAGACATCAAGCTCTTTCTGAAGTTGGCTGGAATTTTCCGTGGTGTTTCAAACTATACTTGGGTACACTTTAAAATTTTACAGAAGCAATTGTTTCGCTCGGTCGCTATACTCCTTCGCATTATAGTACACGTTCTGTCGAGCTTTAATTTTTCCCGATAATATAGAAACACTTTTATATGAGTAATATTATGTCATTATCAATATAATAACTTTAAGTATGCTTCATTTTGCAAATACATGTATCTTAAATATTCTTTAATACTATATATATTGTTACTTTTTTGTATAAGCAATTTGCATCAAAGTAAAAATACATAAATATTTGTCTTTATCTATGATTATGATGACAATTTAGGTTTTATTTCTCTTAATAAACAATAAATAATGATAATAATAATAACAGTAATGATGAAAACAAAAGTAACTATGATAACATAATTAGTAATAATATTAATAAAAGTCATCATCATCATCATCATCACCATAACTGGTTATAGAAGTAGTAGTAATATTATTATTCTTATTAATATTATCATTATCTTGCTTTAAGTTTTGTTATTACTAATATATATAATCATTATTAATCATTATTACCACCATGATGACTATCATTATTATTATTATTATGATAATACTATTACTATTTGGCCCTCAATGTAGTTAGCATATAATCTCATGCTAATAAATGATCTTTTCATTTCTCTATTATTTATTTTGTTTAGGTGAGCGACCTTGTCCAGCGATGTGCCGCTAAGAAGACAAAACTGGAGAAGAACATTCAACATGTTGAAGTACAACGCCATGAAGTATACACTGCTGTGCAGAAACTACTGGAGGATGTCAGTCAAGCCTACAGCACTAAGGCCAAAGAGCTTGAAGAAAATCATCGAAATCTCACCGAGCACATCAATGCAGTAAAGCGCAGTTTCGATGACGACCTCAACGCCTTGAAATCCAAGGATCGACAGAGGATCAAGAGTATTTGTAGTTCGATAACATTGATATCTAATGACAGACTGGGTCGTCTCGAGACAGACAGTCTATATCTGCTCATACCTTGCTCTGTGAGGAGCTGGATGCTATGCTGAAGGCGGCTACTGATCACACTTCTGCGGCAGCCATTATGAAGAAAGCACAGGAGAAGAAGTTCAAGCCTGCAGATGATAGTCGTCTTGACCTCGGGAGCATCTCAGAATCAGATCCCAAGTTGCAAGTCATTCAGTGTGTAGATCTACGGGGACAGATGTGGTGTATGACCCCGTACTCTGATGACAGTGTAGCTATCGGATATTGGGGTATTAATGGTATAGATATAATTGATTCATCTGGTAAACAGAAGCAGTATGGAAACATAACAGGTAACATGACGTGTCATAATTTAGTGTTTCAACAAGACAGGTCATTATGCATATCGACAAGTAGCACAGAAGCACACATATATTCTCCCAATGGTTCCAGGAAATCAACCATCCACGTGAAAAGCAATAACAAAGTTCTCAGACTAAACAGAAGTCCATCAGATGAAATCCTTATCGCTAACTATGAGAAGAAAGTCTACATCTATGACCCGACTGGATCCACTCTCAAACACACTGTTCCAACAAAACACAACAATACTAACCAGGTATCTGCCACCAGGTCGGGTTTGATCGTCACGAGTTCATGTTACATCAATCCAAGCGTGTTGACGGTCTATGACAGGGATGGTAATGCTGGTAAGTCTCTACAAGCTCCAGTTGATGTCTACCTGTATGCTGCCCTTGATGAGCAGGACAAGGTGTATGTAGCGAGTGTTGATAAAGAGAATGGTAACGTGGTAATCAGGCTCTATGACCTTGATGGTCTGAACCTGAAGGAGAGAGTTGAGTTCAATGTACTTAATCTGACACTTTGTTGGGGCTGGTGTTACTTGGTTTCCCTCTCTCCTGACATGCTCGCGTTTGCTTGTTACGAGAAGTTGTATTTTATCAAAGTATCACTATAATCCATATCACACTCTATATTACCATTATTGGTGGTGTGTATACCTTTCTGCTCCAGCTCTATTCTAATATGGGCCTATAATGTGTCATATTCTATTGTGTATTATGTTATAACCAAACGAATGAGATGATGCCCATTCTTTCGATTGATTTTAATTACCTGTATACAGTAGGCATTATCTAATTTAATAATACGTTCCTCTATCGAAATTGTATTTAAATACGTAAATACATATACTATATACTTCTTGTTCGCATGTTTTCCTGTTCTATGTTTTATGTATTGTTTGACCAATGTCAATTTTTTTATAATACATATGTAAAAACAAACAAATACTCAAACTAGGTGAACACACCCTAACAAGCCCAAAACCTGGCTTTTATTGTGTTCACCATTTTCCAATTATCCACTTATGTTTTTAATGTAGCCTGTACCTTGCTTCTCTTTGATTGCTATCCTTGTTTTGTTTTGTGTTCTTCTTAATCGTTTGATTGAAATGTCATGGTCTTATAATGTTTTTACTGCCTATTGACTGTTTTTACAATTTTTTTTAATTGATGTTGGAATTTGGAAATAAATGATTTGATTTGATTTGATTGTATAATTGTTTTTTCTTTGATATCTTAACAAATGATTGGTACTGCACAATCAAAGAATAACAGCGATTAATTAAAGACACACTGTTGAAAGTTTTTCAGCTTGACTTATCGTTTATTTGGCGATTTACTCTAATGAGAGCAAGATAAATCTCTTAGTATGTCAGTATTCGTTGCTATATATTCTTTGATTGAAAGTTAATTTGTTTGTGTGTGTGACAAAACACATACTGATTAAATAATGTACTATAGAGCAAAATGTCTTTTTTAAACATTTGGTATCGATATTCCCTCCTCCCTTTTCCTTCTGCTCCACCGTAACATAAATTAATGCTACTCAAAAGCAATTCAAATCTTTAGAGACTTTGATGTTGAATTTAAGAGGTACCTATCACTTGAGACGCAAGAAATAGAAGCAAGTGATATGTATAACTTGAAAAATACTGATTAAATTCTTGTTATTTGCCTTATGTTGTTATTCTCAAAGTATTGAAACATCTATTTCGTTTGTGCTCATATTTCTTGATTGTTAATGTAATTACTTTTTATCTTTAAATGAATAAATAATTAATACTGACTATGTTAATACGACCCCATTGTAAAAAAAAGCTTTCCAGCTTTCATGGGTTATCCTGTCAAGTGATTGGTTTAACTGTTTTGTTGTTTTTTTTTCATTTTATAATATCCTTTTACTCGTTGTAGTTATGCTACTATGAACGTGACTAATACGTCAAATCAAATTTCTTTAAAGCCTTACAGGACCATGGTGTAAAAATTGCTCCATTCCATTACAAATTTCTTTGTCTTTATTTTGTACCCTGTTTGGAAAGCCATTAAATTGAATGCTCTGGAGACTGATAATATGACAGATTAGTTTGCTATGATGTAGAGAAGAACAATGTATTAATCTTAATTTGGCATTAATTTCTTTTGTAACACAGCATTTGTATTTTTGGGGAAAGTTTGTATATGTTATGATTTGATTTCTTAATAAACACATAATTTAAAAAAAAAAGAAAGAAGAAGAATAATGTATTAACCAAGAATTAGGTCTAGGTTAAACTGTCGGAAGTTCTGCTTATTGACTGACATCCTAAATCATGTAAGAATATTTTCATATCTTTAAAAACTTTTACTGCATTTCTGTTATAATTGATGATGTTACTTCTTATATTTCATGTGCATTCGGCAGTTGTCTCTTTTTTTTACTATTACCGCTTCAATTACATTTTATTCAGTTTAGTTAAATTCGATTGAATTCAATTAAATCTAAACAGACCACCAATTTGTGATGTGACATGATGAGTATATAAGACCTAACTCTGATTATGCTAGTAGACATGCATGACAAACCCAGGGGTAAAACTGGAGAAAACATCATTTTAATGTTTTCCTATCGTGGAAAAACTGCCTACCAGTTGAAATGTTTGTAAGAAGATGATATCGAATACATTTCTCTTGTACACTTGAACGACCTGACTTGGGGAAATTTTTATTTACCCCGTTCTTTTATTTCATTTATAAAAAAGAATGTGTGGGCCGGGAGGGGGGGGGGGTAGGATAATTACATCTCGATGGGCAATTGGTGTTAGTTTATGCTTATGGTGAAGTATAGTCATAGAGCTTCCATTCAAAAATTTGTGGTAAATGAGCTAGATGCAGTGTAATAAGCCATATGGGGGGGGGGGGGATCATATGTCATATTTTGTATTTTCCCCTAAATTTTTGTCTCTTTTTAAAATAGATAGTATGTACACGCTATAAAGGGAGCATATATTACATGTTCATTATTTTGATGTTTAAGTACATAGTATATTGAGTGACACTGGATATTTGTGTCACATACATATATCTGTGCAACAGATATACCTTTGTTATTTCTGCAAGCGTAACCAAATTAAAATAACAGCATATTTTCAGATTATAAAAACGACATCCTGAATTTGTTTCATTGTTACTGATGTGAAAAAAGAAACAAATCGAAGGAAATGCACATATTATCATGCCTTTGGTAATATACATGTGTTTATAGAAGAGAGAGAGAGAGTCAGATAGGGAGACAGAGAGAGCGAGAAATGGAGACAGAGAGTGAGAGAGAGAGAGAGAGAGAGAGCGCGCGTGTGAGAAAAAGAGCCTAGAGGGAGAGCACGAGATCGAGCGTGTATGCACTTGTGTGTGTGTGTTTGTGTGAGAAACAGAGAGAGAGGAAGAGAGCATACAAAAGAAAGAAAAAAGACAGAAGCATATATCCGACAGAATGGTGATGAGAGAAACTTCATTTTGTTCTGTTACGCGACCCATGTTATAGGGTCCACTCACGATAATATTTCAAATAATTCATATTTGCGTGCAAGAAACATCATTATAAATTATAAATATATAAATAATTTTCACATTATCAGCTCTTGAGACAGACATAATTCACATTATCAGGGTTAAAAGTCTCAATCAAGAGATTTCTAATAGGAGATGAAGAAATAATTATTTTTTTCCAGGCAAATTTTTAGCGAAATTGTTGACAGAGAAAGAGGAAGAGAAAAAAAGAAATTGAAAGAGATAAAGGAAAAAAAGTTGATAAAAAAGGGAAAAATTACAAGTAACCGTCCTTTACCCTTCCAAATAAAGTCATGATAACAAAATGTTGTTATCAAGGATTACTAACATAATTTTATGCTCAATGCCGATATTAGTCGCCCTCTATTGCTGAATACCACCATCAAGTTCAAAGGTGTATACTTTAATATACGATCGATCTGTGGGAAAACCAACATTGGATGGAAGTTGGCCGGATTCAAGTCGGATACCAATATTATCTACGTGATTCCGGCCAGGATCAACGCACGAGAACCCACTTCTATTTATGGGTATGCACAAAGCCACAAACTGCATTATACTGACGAGCCTGCATGTACTGAGTGTTAGTACTATGAGCTGAGCACACTTTGAAGTTTTATCGGACATCAATTAGATATAGGCGTAGAATGCGCTCGTGTTTGTAATTAGCCAGAAATCCGATATTTGTACTAATGGCTGAGAAGACTGAGGAAGAGCAAGCTCCAAGCTCTTCAGAGAACCTGACGTGTCCACTATGTCTTGGTATTTTCGACGAGGCAACCATTCTGACTTCATGCGGACACACATTCTGTCGGAAATGTCTCAAGACCTATGACTTGTCCCATCAGGATCTTGATCACATGACTTGTCCTCTCTGCAGGGAGATCACCAAGCTGTCTGCGAACCGTGTTGGTGATTTCCTCACCAATGTGAAGGTTAACGCACTTGTGGACGATTACCACGTCATGTGTGGAGGGGGCGAATGCTGTCCTTGAGATGCGTCCCAAATGCACTGCTTGCAAGTTTCAGCAAGATGCTGTCTCATTCTGCTGTACATGTAATAACTACGTTTGTAATAAGTGTCTGGATTGTCATCAACATCTTAGAGCCTATGAAGGTCACGAGATTGTATCCATACAGGACATCATCAACGGGAAGGTCAGCATTAGTCATCAATTCGAGAAGTGCTACATCCACAAACAAGAGAACAAAGATATGTTTTGTGAGGATTGTAAGGTCCATGCCTGTCTCAAGTGCGTGATCGTAGGTCATAAAAATCACAACATTGCGAATCAGGCCGACTTCGAGCAGGAGTTACGACTTAAGGTAAAAGTATTCATATTTTGATAAGTTTATGATAACAAATAATTGCGTTTGGCTAAGGCCTGACAAGTGGTACTCATAAAATTCAGATAGGGGTGGGGAGGGGCAGAGGGGGTTGATGTCCCCGCGCATCACCCCCCCCCCCTCGCAAGGCTCAGTTAGTAGAGCGTCCGCCTCACAACCGGGAGGTCGTGGGTTCGAACCCCGGCCGCGTCATAACAAAAGACGTTAAAAGACGGGAGTTGCTGCTACCTTGTTTGGCGTTCAACAGTAAGGGATAGAGCAACGTCGATCTGGCGCTGCACAGTGGCTGCCGGGCTCACGATAAATTGGGCAAAAAGAATTTCCATTTTCGGTTTAACTTAATAACATTTGGAGAGAACTTTAAAAGATGATTATTATTATTATTATTATTATTATTATTATTATTTTTATTATTATTATTATTATTATTATTATTATTATTATTATCATTATAAACTCCCTCGTATATAATAGACCAAGTGTGTATTGTATATACACAATACACACTTGGTCTATTAATATATGTAAACCCTGTCTATAATATAGGCAACACAACCAAGGGAGCAGATTCTCCCATCAAACGAGGGTTGGGGCAAAAAAAGATTCCCCTCCCCCCAATGACAAGGATTGTAAAGTCCACGTCTGTCCCAGTTGGTCATCAAAATCGCTAAATAAAAAAATAAAAAATCAGACTGACTTCGGTTTAAGGTAATAGTCGTTTCCTTAAGGTACAAATGGTTTAATAATTCAATTTGGGGTGGCCTCCAAAAAGGAAAAAGAGAGAAATTAATTTGATTCCTTTGCATTATAGGCCTAACAAGATTACAAGTACTCTCAAATGTAAATTTTCAGCATCCTAAAATCAACATTTCGCCACTCGGTCCTTACACTCCTTCGAATGTTTATAGACCGGGGCCCTGTCTTACAAAGAGTTGCGATTGATCCAATTAAATCAATTGCAAGTTCCCAGTCTCCTTTCTCTTATATACATAGTTGCGATTGATATCTTTTGCGAATAACTTGCGATTAATATCAACTCTTTGTAAGGCAGTGCCCTGGTGTTTAATATTGATTGTAAACCTTGTCTACAATATAGGCACCGCAAGCATGGGATAAGATATTCCTATCTATCAAAGGGGGGTAGTGATCATAATTTTTTGTTCGTATTTGACCTCGAAAATGTAAAAAATCGTGCCGACCAATATCTCGCTCAGTGGGGTGGGGGAGGGGGGGGGGGGTGTGTGTGGGGGGGGGGGGTAGTGATCATAATTTTTTTTCTCGTATTTGACCTCGAAAATGTGAAAATCGTGCCGACCAATATCTCGCTCAGTGGGGGGGGGGGGGGGGGGGCGGGGGGGGGGGTAGTATGCATAACTTTTTTTTGGTATTTGACCCTGAAAACTTTTTTCTTTTTTTGTATTAAAAAAAAAAAAAAAAAAAAAAAAAACAGGGGGGAGCCGGGCCCGTCGGCCCCCCCCCCCCCCCTCCGTGGATCCGCGCCTGTAAATGGGGGCATGCAAATGCCCCGCCCGGCTCGCAAAACAATATCGCAATTCTGTTAGATAATATTGCAGAATAGAAAAGCATTTAAAGGTTAAGACCAGTTTTGGAAACGCCCCCCCCCCCCCTCTCAACAAATTAAATGAAGCTCTTTTTACTGATCATGTGAACGAAAATATTTCGACTAATACGTGATGATTCAAATTTTCCTGGAAAACCGCCTACTAATTGATATATTTGGTAAATTATTATATCTATTAGGACTGGATAGATATCTTGTAGTCCCATATGCATCTGTCTGTGTACAGTGCTTGTAACTTTACAGTGCTTGTAACTTTACCGAGACTGGGCCAAATTTCTTATCATTTTGATGATTCCAGAACCTTGCAGTACACACCAATACTTATATACTATATGATCAACCTTTTCTGATCGATTCCACAACGTTTCTTTCACAATACAATCCTATGACCGGAACTAGTCTATACCTTTAAAGCCCATCAGTACTAGTGTAAAGGAGGGATTAGGCCATCCTGCAAGGTCACTGGACAGGTGGTTATCTCATCAAATCAACTCTCAATTAACATAAGAAAAAGAGGATTATGGGGGACCAACAGGCACCGCTTATGCATTGTTTTCTATATAGAGGGAGCAAGTAGCTGCAAGTAGTGCAGTGGGGCTTAAGTGCTCTAAAGTACGGTTTCAACTTTCCAAAACGCTTTCTGTTTTCCTCTTGGTCACAAGGCTTCCTCGCATTTTAAAGCTTATCTGCCATAGTTTACAGGAGGGATTAGAGCGCCCTGCAAGGTCACTGGACAGGTGGTTATCTCATCAACTCAGCTCTCAGTTAACATAAGAAAAAGAGAATCATAGGGGACCAATGGTCACCGATTAGGCATTGTTTGTTATATAGAGGGCGCAAGTAGCTACAAGTAGTGCAGTGGGCCTTTAATAGCTAGAATGAGTCTTATCATTGTACAAACCATGTCTACTTTATATGAAGTGGGTAGGGAGTAAAGATCAATGCTTCTCTCTAGTAAAGGGGGTGGGACAACACTTTTGCAACCCCTCTCACTAGACATCAAGCTCTTTCTCTTGCCCGCATATAAACTCACTCATACCTGTAATTATGTCAATCATTATTTTGAAGTTGGCTAGGATTTTCCGTGGTGTTTCAAACTATACTTGATTACACTTTGAAATCGTACAGAAGCAATTTATTGTTTCATTCGGTCGCTATACTCCTTCGCATTATAGTACACGTTCTGTCGAGCTATAATATTCTTGATAATATAGAAAAAATTATATGAGGTATATTATGTCATTTCAATATAATAACTTTAAGTATGCTTCATTTTGCAAATACATGTATCTTAAATATGTTTTAATACTATATATAATGTTACCTTTTTGTATAAGCAATTTTCATCAAAGTAAAAATACATAAATATTTGTCTTTATCTATGATTATGATGAAAATTTAGGTTTTTATTTCTCTTCATAAACAATAAATAATGATAATAGTAATAACAG
The DNA here is from genome assembly GCA_035222895.1 of Strongylocentrotus droebachiensis. Lineage (NCBI taxonomy): Eukaryota > Metazoa > Echinodermata > Echinoidea > Camarodonta > Strongylocentrotidae > Strongylocentrotus > Strongylocentrotus droebachiensis. The sequence goes on along the minus strand of JAVYIG010001691.1, from coordinate 198,398 downwards.
TAATGATAAAAACAAAAGTAACTATGTTAACATAAATAGTAATAATGTTAATAAAAGTCATCATCATCATCATCATCATCATAACTGGTTATAGAAGTAGTAGTAATATTATTCTTCTTATTATCATCATCTTGCTTTAAGTTTTGTTATTACTAATATTTATTATCATTATTTGTCATTATTACCATCATGATGACTATCATTATTATTATTATTATGATAATACTATTACTATTTGGCCTATCCCCATTCTGTTTATTTATTTTAGCACACATCACATGCTAGAAAAAGTTCTTTTCAATTCTCTTTTATTTGCTTTGTTTAGGTGAACGACCTTGTCCAGCGATGTGCCGCTAAGAAGACAGAACTGGAGAAGAACATTCAGAATGTTGAAGTACAACGCCATGAAGTATACACTGTCGTGCAGAAACTACTGGACGATGTCAGTCAAGCCTACAACATCAAGGCCAAAGAGCTTGAAGAAAATCATCGAAATCTCATCGAGCAAATCAATGCAGTAAAGCGGAGTTTCGATGACGACCTCAACGTCTTGAAATCCAAGGATCGACAGAGGATCAAGATTATATATAGTTCAATTACACTGGTATCTAATGACAGACTGGGTCGTCTCGAGACAGACAGTCTTTCAGCTCATACCTTGCTCTGTGAGGAGCTGGATGCCACGCTGAAGGAGGCTACTGATTACACTTCTGCGGCAGCCATTACGAAGAAAGCACAGAAGAAGAAGTTCAAGCCTGCAGATGATAGTCGTCTTGACCTCGGGAGCATCTCAGAATCAGATCCCAAGTTGCAAGTCATTCGGTGTGTAGATCTACGGGCAAAGACATGGGGTATGACCCCGTACTCTAGTGACAGTGTAGCTATCGGATATTATGATACAAATGGTATAGATATAATTGATTCAGCTGGTAAACAGGAGCAGTATGCAAACATACCAAATAACATGATGTGTTATGATCTTGTGTTTCAACGAGACAGGTCGTTTTGCATAACGACGAGTTTCACAGAAGCACACATATATTCTCCCAATGGATCCAGGAAATCAACCATCCACGTGAAAGGCAATAGCTTTACTCTCAGACTAAACAAAAGTCCATCAGATGAAATCCTCATCGCTAACGATGAGAAGCAGGTCTATATCTATGACCCGACTGGATACACTCTCAAACACACTGTTCCAACAAAACACAACACGACGAGCCAGGTAGCTGCTACCAGGTCGGGTTTGATCGTCACGAGTTCATGTATATACACCAATCCAAGCGTGGTGACGGTCTATGATAGGAATGGGAATGCTGGTAAGCCTCTACAAGCTTCAAACGGTGTCTACCTGTATGTTGACGTGGATGAGCAGGACAGGGTGTATGTAGCGAGTGTTGATTGTAACAATGGTAACGTGGTGATCAGGTTATATGACCTTGATGGTCTAAACCTGAAGGAGAGAGTTGAGTTCAATGGACTTAATCTGACGCTTGAAAGTAATTGGTGTTACTTGGTTTCCCTCTCTCCAGACATGCTAGCGTTTGCTACTTACGAGAAGTTGTATTTTATCAAAGTATCACCGTAATCCATCTCACACTCTATATTACCATTATTTGTAGTGTGTATACCTCTCTGCTCCAGCTCTACTCTAATGTGGGCCTATAATGTGTCATATTCTATTGTGTATTATGTAATAACTAAACGAATGAGATGATGCCCATTCTTTCGATATATTGTAATTACCTGAATACAGTAGACATTATCTAATTTAATAATACATCCCTCTATCGAAATAGTATTTAAATACGTAAATTCTGCATAAACGATATACTTCTTGCGTTGTGTAATTGTTTTCTCTTTGATATTTTAACAAATGATGGTACTGCAAAATCAAAGAGTTACAACGATTACAGACACACTGTTGACTTTTTTTCGGCTAGACTGATCGTGTTTTTTTTGTTGCGATTACTCTAATGAGTTCAAGATAAATCTCATGAGTATGTCAGTATTCGTTGCTATATTCTTTGATATATAGTATAATTTGTTTGTGCGTGTGACATAACATATACTGAATCAATATTGTACTTTACAGCAAAAAATATTTTCTGAATGTCTAGTATCAATATCCCCTTTTCCCGTTTCCTTCTGTTTCATTGTAGCATAATTTAATACTACTTTAAAAGCAATCAAAAACTTTAGAGACTTTGAATTTGAATTTTAATAAGAGGTATCTATCACCTGAGACGCAAAAATAGACGTAAGTATTATGATATCGTATGTATAGCTTGAACATTGATAGGATATTGATACAACTCTTATTAGTGTTATTTCCCTTATTCTCGAAGTATTTAATCATTTATTTTGTTTGTGCTTATATTTTTTTATTTTTAATGTAATAGCTTTTTTATATTTAAATGACTTCTTGTGGAATTCAATAACATGTTGTATGACCGATTATTTATTTATTTATATTTTGATCACTTACGTTCACGCCTCAGCTGTTGTTAGGTACCATCTGTATAATTATTCCCCAGGACAATGTTGTCGGATGAAGCTGCTGTTTGTTTGATGAGTTTGCTTGTTTTTAATGATATGTACCCGCTGTCTATTTAAGAATTGTAGTTCTTTGTTATTTGTATGATGTAATCGCAGACACATGCACAGCCCAATTGAGTTATAATATAAGCGAACATGCCTTCTTTGTTCTTTCCTATCAACGTTCTGTTATACAATATGTAATTTTCATAACTCAAGCTATTTGCTTTTCGAGTTCTCGCCTCCTTCCGTATCTGAATTATTTACTGTATACTCTACGTTGAAATCATTGTTACTTAATTCATAATATACATTTTGTTTTATATTGTACTGTTGAGAAGGAAATAAATGTTAAAATACAATATACAATACTGTCACAATAAATAATTAACACTGACTATGCGACCCCATTTCCAGCTTTCATGGGTCATCCTGTCAAGTTATTGGTTTAACTGTTTTTTCCCTTCATTTTATAATATCCTTTTACTCTTTGTAGTAATGCTACTGTAAACTTGACTAATACGTCAAATCAAATTTCTTTTAAAGCCTTACAGGACCACGGTGTAAATATTGCTGCATTCCATTACAAATTCCTTCGTGTTCATGTTGTACCCTCTCTGGAAAACCATGAATAAATTTAATGCTCTGGAGACTGATAATAATGACAGATTAGTATTAACAAAAAAATAGGTCTAGGTTAAACAGCCGGAAGTTCTGCTTATTGACTGACATCCTAAATCATGTAAGAATATTATCATATCTTTGTAAACTTTTACTGCATTTCTGTTATAAATGATGATGTCACTTCGTATATTTCATGTCAATTCGGCAGTTGTTCTTTTAATGATAAATACTTCTTCAATTGAATTCAGTTTAGTTATATTAGATTAAATTGAACTCGATCTATACAGATACTCTGATAACCGCATCCGATAGAAAATGTTGTTACTTAATAATGCTTTTTGTGAAGAAAGAAAGTCGATTCTTATGGTTAAAATAGAGCGGCTCTTTCGATTCAGACTCCTGGTCTCCATACTGTTTTTGTACACAGTTTGTAAAGTACTTTTAAAACATGTCTTACAGTTTGTATTTTGTATTTTCCTTTTTTCTTGTGTTTTTTAATGTTAGAAAAATGTTATAGAAAATATGTAATCGCTGTAAACCTACCCTGTAATTACGTGTACATTAGTTTGTTGTATGCACATGGTTTTGTTGATTGCCACTGGAGGAGTCCTTTAATATGATGATTGACAGGAAAAAAAGGAAGAGAAAGATAGAAATGGAAGGAGATAAAGGAAGAATAGTGGAGAAAGGAAGGGGGTGAAAAACAACTGTCCTTACTCTTCCAAATATAGTAACGAAAGGAAATGAAATGTCTTTCAAACATCATATATCCCCCTATTTTGACCCTTAAATCTATAAAAAAAAAATTGATGAATACAGCCATTAAGTTCAAATGTGCATGCTTATACCATGGACCCTACCACAAATGCTTATACGCTCTGTGAGAAAACCCATTTATATTCATAGGATGCACAAACTGCATGATATTGACAGACGATCTTACTAAGGTGTGATTTTACCATCGTAACCACTTTGGTGTTCAAGGATACAGTTGAAAAGAGACTGCTTGTGCGTGTGTCTCAATTGAGGTGTATATTTACATTCGAGAATCAAAATGAAGTTGTGGGAGCAAATATAATTGAAGTACAATGTTATCACCTATCAATACAAAACACATATTTTCTCGACTGTACTTTATTTTGCTACTCACCATTTAAGTACTTTTAACAATTTCTCTGGTAACGTGTTGGGTGTTTTTTTTGCTCCTGATTTACGTTAGATCTTTTTTGTTTATTTCTCTTTCAAATATGTATGTATCTTAGTTTGAAACGCTCCTCATTAAAATCATACTTATTCCGGAAGACTAACATGTTCATTTGTTATATACACCAGAATGCGATAGCTATTAAAACGTTCATGTCTCTGTCCATATTAATCTTAGGTAAACGAGAGATATCCATGCAAAAATCAATTTTAAAAGTATACATCACGACTTGTTTGATATAAGGAAAATTTTGTTCCGTTCACATTCAATAAATACATGGACAATGTACTACGTGGTAATTGGGGCAGTATCTGTCATCTGCTCATCCCAATTTGTAAATAATGTTTCTAACAGGTAGTATATAATTGTAAAGCGATGCATACTCACACCCTCCTAAACAATGTTCCCTTGTATACGTCAAATGAAGGTCTCTTTGACAGCTTCTGTTGGTGGATGTCCGTTTGAAAATATCAGATTGTAGAACGTTTGCTGTTTAGGTCACTGAGATCAAATCGTGATTTTTCATAATCTGTTATAAGAGGTGCATAATAGTATAATCTTTAGAGAGCATTTTCGAACAAAAATTAAACTCCATATGTTGAATGATATCACGGTCCCCACCCCCCCCCTTTTCCTTCATATTTCCACTCGCTCTCACCTCTTTTGTTGCTGATGTGCCATTCGATTGGAAGACACCTCTCGCTCCCCCCACCAACTTGTCGCTACGCCAATGCCTGTAGATATATAGCTGGGAAAATTGTGTTGATAGCAAGAGTTTCAAGGTTAAAATTACACACGCTGAATTTATACAATTTTCTCACAGCGTATGACATATTCTAAATCAATAAATACGAAAACTTGTCAAACTCTATACATGCTCTAGTTCTGTTGGTGGTGCGCCATTAGCTATACATTGGACCATTGCATATGTATTTGCATGTGCTACAAACTCGTTACAAACAACAGTTTGTGGTCAACATGAAATTCAAATCCAGTTTATTCAATGAGGAAATGATTGTCAAGTTTAGTCAAGGCACAATATTTTAGCTCTAAAAACTCACATCTCCCTGGTAATACCTATTTTTGTCAAATTACTATCGAAAAGTGAATCTGGAGAAAAAAATCTTGTTAATGTTTTTCTAATGGTTTACAAAAGTGACTGAAAACCACCTCGAACTCATCTTCTTTTGTGTCATGATAATAACTTACATATAACCTCCGGCTGACAAAGTTTGTTGCATGGGGTAAATGCGGTGACCCTGTTATGTGATCGACTTATTCCCTTTTCGAGGGCTCTGGGGACCAACTCCGAGGGCATTTCACAGACTGACAATTTTTCGAGGAATAGCATGGTCTAAGTATTACTTTTTTGTACATTATTATGATCATTTCGGGACAGACTACTAGCCTCTAGAATGCTTTGTGAAGTACTTTTAACACATGTCCCACATATGGAAACGTTGTATCATCCGCTCAATCTGACTTGCGTGCATAGAACAAATAAGCATTTTTCCATGAAAAAGTGAAGTTTTCTAAAATGTGCGTTTCTTTCCAGCATTGGGGCGCCCGGGAGTCACTCGGGTAACATTTCATAAAGTATAATATAAAAAGACCATATGCAAAATTTCTGTACTTTCGTCGGAAAAAATACATTTATCCAGCACAATGTCGTCTCTTTTTGCGTTGGAGAAGAGCAAATAGCGAGTTTCAATCACACTTTGGCCGCTCTCGCAAGCTCTCACTCGTTTCACTGTGATCAAGCGACTTTGGGGCAAGCGGTTAATGAAAATAATAATCGTTAGCTTTCTTCTGGTATTAAACTTGTTTTGATTGATTGTATAATTTTGTCGGAATAAAGGAAACAAAAAGGCTCGACCAATAACTTATCAGCGTCTGAATTGACCTTTTGACATTGAATTCCCTGATGAAAGCGCACTAATGACGTCATCTTCGCTAAATCGGTGTCTTTTATCGTAAAATGCGACACTTTCACAATGTTTATACATCTGTTTTAATTATTAGTAAGATATAACATATTTTTTCTGATATCACTGAAGTTTTGGGTTTTATTTAATGAGTAATTTTAAAATAAGAGCCATTTTACTGTTTTAATTTACTGGATCGTACCATTAAAGTCGCAGGGTAGAAAGATGCATTTTCCAACCGCGCCAAATTTAATTTATGTTCCGACATTCTGTTAAATGGGTTCGTGTTGTTAATAATCCACTGCTTTCTGCTCCAACAAACGTCCACATGCGGAGTCGTTTATCAACTAAATTATTCAAATTTATGGATGCTTCCTATAGCTTCCCAGGTGTTTGTGTTGTTGAAGCATTTCATTCACCTGCTTTCATTCTTTGTACTCCAATTGCCAGAACGCAAATTTCATTTTGGTTTAATAGTTTCATCGGAGTCGTTTATCAACTATATGTATTCAAATTTATGAATGCTTCCTCCCCAGGTGTTTGTGGTGTTTATGCATTTCATTCACCTGTTATTATTCTCTATACTCCAATTGTTAGAAAACAAAATGCATTTTGGTTTTATAGTTTCATGCAATAAGTAAGTCAATAAAAGAGTATGTTCTGCACAATAAAAACAATGTGTGTCCCTATTGTACAATGTAATGTGTCCCCTCATTTTTAAAAAGTTAATTTACCCATAAACATAATGGAACTACCTGCCCGATGAAGCCAGTGGCCTGTGACCCCTGAGCACTCAACACCGTGTGGGAGTCAGTTTGGGTTAACTTCTTTTATGAGACAAATACAAGCAAACGTTTCCATATGAGGTCATATTTTGTATTTTCCTCTACATTGTTGTCTCTTTTTTAATTAAAAATAGAAAGTATGTATACGATGTAAAGGAGCATATATTACATGTTCATTATTTGTTTTGTAAGTACATGGTATTGTTGATTACACTGAATATTTGTGTTAGATACATTGTACTAGCTGATATCGCCGTCTGTGAAACAGATATCCTTTTGTTTTTTCTGCAAGCGTAACCAAATTAAAATAACAAGAGCAGCATATTTTCCAGATTATAAAAACGATTTCCTGAATTTGTTTCATTGTTACTGATGTGAAAAAAGAAATACGTTGGAGGAATTCTACGTATTATAGCCTTTGGTAATATTCATGTGTTTATATGAGAGAGAGAGAGAGAGAGAGAGAAAGAGAGAGAGAGATATATAGAGAGAGAAATGGAGACGGACATAATGAGAGAGAGAGAGAGAGAGTGTGTGTGTGTATGTGTGTGGTGTGTCTGTGTGAGAGAAAAGAGAGTGATGCTCAGGTGCGATGCTAATGTGTTTGTGTGTGTGTGAGAGAGAGAGAGAGAGAGAGAAAGAGCGAGAGAGAAAGAACGAGAGAGACAGAGCGAGAAAAAGAAAGACAGAAGCATTATTATTAGTATACGACAGAATGCTGATGAGAGAAAATCCTTTTTTTTTTTATGGACCCATGTAATAGGTCCTCGCACAATTATTTCATATAATTCATGTTTGCGTGCAAGATACATCATTATAAATTATAAATATATAAATAATTTTCACATTACCAGCTCTTGAGACAGACATAAATCACATTATAAGGGTTAAAAGTCTCAATCAAGAGATTTCTAATAGGAGATGAAGAAATGATTTTTTTTCTTCAGGCAAATTTTAAGCGAAATTGTTGACAGAGAAAGAGGAAGAGAAAAAAAGAAATGGAAAGAGATAAAGGAAAAATAGTTGATAAAAAAGGGATAAATTACAAGTAACCGTCCTTTACCCTTCCAAATAAGGTCATGATAACAATTGCTGTTACCAAGGATTACTAACATAATTTTATACTCAATGCCGATATTAGTCGCCCTCTATTGCTGAATACCACCATCAAGTTCAAAGGTGTATACTTTAATATACGATCGATCTGTGGGAAAACCAACATTGGATGGAAGTTGGCCGGATTCAAGTCGGATACCAATATTACCTACGTGATTCCGGCCAGGATCAACGCACGAAAACCCACTCCTATTTATGGGTATGCACAGAGCCACAAACTGCATTAAACTGACGAGCCTGCATGTACTGAGTGTTAGTACTATGAGCTGAGCACACTTTGAAGTTTTATCGGACATCAATAGGATATAGACGTATAATGAGCTCGTGTTTGTAATTAGCCAGAAATACGATATTTGTACCAATGGCTAAGAAGACTGAGGAAAAGAAAGCTCCAAGCTCTTCAGAGAACCTGACGTGTCCACTATGTCTGGATATCTTCGATGAGGCAACCATCCTGACTTCATGTGGACACACCTTCTGTCGGAAATGTCTCAGGAACTATGACCTGTCCCATCAGGATCTTGATCACATGATCTGTCCTCTCTGCAGAGAGATCACCAAGTTGTCTGCGAACCGTGTTGATGATTTCCTTACCAATGTGATGGTCAACGGACTCGTAGACGATTACCACGTCATGTGTGGAGGGGTGAATGCTGTCCTTGAGATGCGTCCAAAATGCACTGCTTGCAAGTTTCAGAAAGATGCTGTCTCATTCTGCTGTACATGTAATAACTACGTTTGTGATAAGTGTCTGGATTGTCATCAACATCTTACAGCATATGAAGGTCACGAGATTGTATCCATACAGGACATCATCAACGGGAAGGTCAGCATTAGTCATCAATTCGAGAAGTGCTGCATCCACAAACAAGAGAACAAAGATATGTTTTGTGAGGATTGTAAGGTCCATGTCTGTCTCAAGTGCGTGATCGTCGGTCATAAAAATCACAACATCAAGAATCAGGCTGACTTCGAGCAGCAGTTACGACTTAAGGTAAAATTATTTATATTTTTATAAAAAATAATTATGTTTGGCTAAGGCCTGACAAGTGGTACTCATAACATTCAGATAGGGAAATTAAGCTACCAAAGGAACCAAAAGTGGGGAGGGGCAGAGGGGGTTGATGTCCCGGCCCGCGCATCATTCAAGTGGGGGGCAAAATTGACTTCAGCCTTTTGGGCCCCCCTCGCAAGGAAAACAAAAAAGGAAAATTATATTATTTCCTGTGCATCATAATAAGATTTTAAGTGCTCTGAAAAGAAATTTTTCAGCATCCTAAAATCAACATGTTTCTTCACGCGTTGGCTCAGTCAGTAGAGCGTCCGCCTCACAACCGGGAGGTCGTGGGTTCGAACCCCGGCCGCGTCATACCAAAAGACGTTAAAAGACGGGAGTTACTGCTACCTTGTTTGGCGTTCAACATAAGGGATAGAGCGACGTCGATCTGGCGCTGCTGAGTGGCTGCCGGGCTCACGATCAATTGGGCAAAAAGAATTTCCATTTTCAGTTTAACTTAATAAAATTTGGAGTGGACTTTAAAAGATTATTATTATTATTATTATTATTATTATTATTATTATTATTATTATTATTATTATTATAAACTCCCTCGTATATAATAGACCAAGTGTGTATTGTATATACTCAATACACACTTGGTCTATTAATATTTTATGTAAACCCTGTCTATAATATAGGCAACACAGCCAAGGGAGCAGATTCTCCCATCTATCTACGGTTGGGGCAAAAAAAGATTTCCCCCCCCCCAATGACAAGGATTGTAAAGTCCACGTCTGTCCCAGTTGGTCATCAAAATCGCAAAATTAAAAAATAAAGAATCAGGCTGACTTCGGTTTAAGGTAATAGTCGTTTCATTAAGGTACCAATGGTTTAATAATTCAATTTGGGGTGGCCTCTCAAAAGGAAAAAAAAGAGAAATTAATTTGATTCCTTTGCCATATAACAAGATTACAAGTACTCTCAAATGTAAATTTTCAGCATCCTAAAATCAACATTTCGCCACTCGGCCCTTACGCTCCTTCGAATATTAATAGACCAGGGCCCTGTCTCACAAAGAGTTGCGATTGATCCAAATCAATCGCAAATTTCCAGTCTCCTTTCTCTTATGTACATAGTTGCGATTGATATCTTTTGCGAATAACTTGCGATTAATATCAACTCTTTGTAAGACAGGGCCCTGGTGTTTAATATGATGGTAAAGTGTAAACCTTGTATACAATATAAGCACCGCAAGCATGGGATGAGATATTTCTATCTATCAAAGGGTTGGGTAAAAATAAGACCCTCCCCACCCCTTTGACAATAAATATGTTGCAGTTAAGCTCAATCATGAGATAAATCCTCTAAAATGTAAAGTTTAACCATTCTAACACCTTAATTTTATCAGTTATTGGTCGCTACCCTCTCTTTCAAAATATAAAAAGAAGTGTAAGCCTATGTTTATACTGTAGAAATCATGCCAAGAGGTACTAAGAGAGGGAGGCATACATTATCAATCCCTCTATCGGAGATGGGGCAAAATTCTCAATGAGGCCCCTCGTATGAGAAAAGAGAGAAAAAAATCAAGAATACTGCATGAATAGAAATGGCTGTGATGTATAACGATGTATAGAAATTTTCTTTTGCTATAAAATACAAAGTGAAACCTTCCATACTTAAAAATTCTTTGCCTCATCGCTTAGCTCTCTTGCAATTCATTTGATGAGAGGGAGCATTTTAATGTTCCAAAATCCCCCCTCACTGTGTCGCATATACGTTCTCTCTTTTATTGCAACTGTCTCGTATATAGAAACGATCAGGCATCGGAGTATTCGGGTAGAGCTTTCCGCTATTAAATGGGAGCATGCAAATGCCCCGCCCGGCTCGCAAAACAATATCGCAATTGTGTCAGATAATATCGCAGAATAGAAAAGCATTTAAAGGTTAAGATCAGTTTTGGAACCCCCCCCCCTCTCAAAAAAATGAATTGGAAGCTCTTATTACCAATCATGTGAAAGAATATGTTTTGACTAATACGTGATGATACAAATTTTGCCGGGAAACCGCCTACTAATTGATATATTTGGTAAATTATTATATCTATTAGGACTGGACATCTTTCTGTGTACAGTGCTTGTAACTTTACCAAGACTGGGCTAAATTTCTTATCATATTGAATTTGAAAATTCCAGAACCTTGCAGTACACACCAATAGTTATATGCTAGATGATCACCCTTTTATGATCGATTCCACAACGTTTCTTTTACAATGCAATCGCATGACCGGAATTGGTCTATATACCTTTAGGTGCTCTAAAGTACGGTTTCATCAAATGTCCAAAACTTTATCTTTTTTTCCTCTCGGTCCAAAGGCTTCCTTGCATTTTAATAGCTGGAATGTGTCTTATCATTGTACAAACCCTGTCTACAATAATAATGCTTTAATAAATCTGCTTTAATACTGTATATATTTTATTATCTTTTGTAAGCAATTTACATCAAAGTAACAACACAGAAATATTTGTCTTTGTCTATGATTGTGATGACAATGTTGATTTTGTTCTTCATAACTAATAAATAATGAGAGTAATAATAATACTAATAATAGTGAGAACATAGTAATAATGATACAAATAATACTAGTAGTAATGTTAGTAAATATCATCACCATCATAATCATCATCAACATCAACGTAATTGGTAATATAAGTAGTCGTATCTTTATTCTTCTTATTATCCATTTTAAGAAAGCAAAAAAAAATCTGTCCTCGTATGATATATGAAGATGTGGGGATGAGGGAGCGGTTCTAACTTTTGTGAAACTTCAGGCGCGTGCAAAATTCGTGTTTCTTTCTCAAATCAGCTCCATTTAATTAGCACACATCTCATGCTAGAAAATGTTCGTTTCACTTCTCTATTATTTGTTTTGTTTAGGTGAGCGACCTTGTCCAGCGATGTGCCGCTAAGAAGACAGAACTGGAGAAGAACATTCAGGATGTTGAAATACAACGCCATGAAGTATACACTGCCGTGCAGAAACTATTGGAGGATGTCAGTCAAGCCTACAGCATTAAGGCTAAAAAGCTTGAAGAAAATCATCGAAATCTCATGGAGCAAATCAATGCAGTAAAGCGGAGTTTCGATGACGACCTCAACGCCTTGAAATCCAAGGATCGACAGAGGATCAAGAGTATTTGTAGTTCGATAACATTGGTATTTAATGACAGACTGGGTCGTCTCGAGACAGACAGTCTTTCAGCTCATGCCTTCCTTTGTCAGGAGCTGGATGCCATGCTGAAGGAGGCTACTGATCACACTTCTGCGGCAGCCATTACGAAGAAAGCACAGGAGAAGAGGTTCAAGCCTGCAGATCATACTGGTCTTGACCTCGGGAGCATATCAGAATCAGATCCCAAGTTGCAAGTCATTCAGTGTGTAGATCTACAGGGATACATGTGGGGAATGACCCAGTACTCTGATGACAGTGTGGCTATCGGATATAGTAATGCACATGGTATAGATATCATTGATTCAGCTGGTAAACAGGAGCAGTATGCAAACATACCAGGTAACATGACGTGTTATGATCTTGTGTTTCAACAAGACAGGACGTTATGCATATCGACGAGTGAAACAGAAGCACACATATATTCTCCAAATGGATCCAGGAAATCAACCATCCGCATGAAACACACTATGTATGGTCACAGACTAAACAGAAGTCCGTCAGATGAAATCCTCATCGCTAACAATGGAACACAAGTCTACATCTATGACCAGGCAGGATCCACTCTCAAACACACTGTTCGAACAAAACACAACATGAGGAAGGTATCTGCCACCAGGTCAGGTTTGATCGTCACGAGTTCATGTAACATCGTTCCAAGCGTGGTGACGGTCTATGACAGGGATGGGAATGCTGGTAAGTCTCTACAAGCCCCAGTTGATGTCTACCTGTATGCTGCCCTGGATGAGCAGGACAGGGTGTATGTAGCGAGTGTTGATAAAAAGAATGGTAACGTGGTGATCAGGCTATATGACCTTGATGGTTTGAACCTGAAGGAAAGAGTTGAGTTCAATGTACTTAATCTGACACTTTTTGTTGATTGGTGTTACTTGGTTTCCCTCTCTCCAGACATACTCGCGTTTGGTTGTTTCACGAAGTTGTATTTTATCAAAGTATCACTATAATCCATATCACACTCTATATTATAACCATTATTGGTGGTGTGCATACCTCTCTGCTCCAGTTATACTCTAATATGGGCCTATAATGTGTCATATAGTATTGTTTATTATGTAATAACTAAACGAATGAGATGATGTCCATTCTCCCGATAGATTGTAATTACTTGTATACAGTAGACATTATCCAATTGAATAATACGTCCCTTCATCGAAATAGTATTTAAATACGTAAATTTTACATCAACTATATACTTCTTGCGTTGTGTGAATGTTTTTTCTTTGATATTTTAACAAATGATTGGTATTGCAAAATCAAAGAATAACAACGATTAAAGGTATTACAAAGTTTTGGGAAATTTTAAAAATTGGGTGGATAGTGATTCTTTTCAATCTTGAGATATTTGGATGCCCATGTGGATGTATTATAAGCAATAGAAAATTTAGCCCCTAAAACACTTCTGCTTTCGAGTAAAATTGAATATGAAAATTTACCGGTGCTCCCGGTAAATTTTGATAAATTTCAAATAGCGCCTACGGCCATACAATGGTAGCTGCGACCATGAAAATCTCAGAATATGTAGTTGTGTTATATAATTTCCCAACGGGAAAAGCTAATCGGTCGATTTCAATCAAGAAACATTGTTTTGTAGCTTAACTAATATCTTGACCCTGAGAGGGAGCTATACAACATAAAGAGTTTAGTATTGACAATTTCATAACTTTAGATTCGATTTCAACTGCGACAATGATCAATGAATATTGTAGCATCGCATATGCTTCCAATATGTTCATTTGAACCAAATTTCATGACCTCATACCAAAACTTTGTATTACCTTTAAAGACACACTGTTGAAAGTTTCCGGCTTGACTTATCGTTGTTGTTTTTTGCGATTTACTCTTACTATTAAGTGCAAGAAAAATCTCTTTTCTATGTCAGTATTCGTTGCTATATTCTTTGATTGATATTTCATTCGTCTATGTGTGTGACAAAATACGCACTGACTAATATAATCTACTTTAGAGCAAAAAGTCTTTTTTAAACGTTTGGTATCGATATTCCCTCCTCCCTTTTCGTTCTGTTTCAACGTAGCATAATTTAATGCTACTCAAAAGCAATTCAAAACTTTAGAGACTTTGAAGTTGAATGTAAGAGGTACCTATCACTAGAGACGCAAGAAATAGAAGCAAGTGATATTTATAACTTGAATAATATTGATTAAATTCTTGTTAGTTGCCTAATGTTGTTATTCTTAAAGTATTGAAACATCTATTTCGTTTGTGCTTATATTTCTTGATTGTTATTGTAATTACTTTTTATCTTTAAATGAATAAATAATTAATACTGACTATGTTAATACCACCCCATTGTTTGTTATGATGTAGAGAAGAACAATGTATTAACACAAATGAGGTCTATGTTATCAGTCGGAAGTTCTGCTTATTGACTAGCATCCTAAATCATGTAAGAATATTATCATATCTTTGTAAACTTTTAGTGAATTTCTGTTATAACTGATAATGTCACTTCGTATATTTCATGTTAATTCGGCAGTTGTCTTTTTCTTGATTATTACCGCTTCAATTCAATTTTATTCAGTTTTAATTAGTTAAATTCGCTTCGATTCAATTTAATCTAAACAGACCATCGATTTATGACGTGAAATGATGAGGATAGTAAACCTACCTCTGGTCATGCCTCTACCTCTTGCCTGCAAAATTTTGTCGCCATGGGTCTTGCATACAGTCTCTCTTCATATACAGTGCAACATCTACGCACACACAATCACCGTTAGTACACACTTTTTGTGTCAGACTGTCCAGAGTGTTATACCATACCATTGAAAGTGAAAGTACACATGGCTTATCCCGGGGAGCAGCTGGACAACATCATTTATTGTCAGCAAAGTTTGCTGTGGGGATACCCAAGGACAAGTGTCACTCATCGGGAGGCAGTGGTGAGGAGAGCGGGGGAACGAGTTTCTACCACCGGGCTTGATGGGCGTGGTGATCATCGACGGAGGTCCAGTTTACAGCGGCGTCAGGAAGGAGCCATGCAGTGAGTAGACTGTCCGGAATTTTCGTTGGTGATCTTACTCGAGCTGAGGAGCAAGGATTTTACTTCCTAGTAGTGAACTGTGTACATGTATTTCTTTTTAATTATTAGTCGTTGTATTTGAAAATGAATGTCTTAGTATTTTATATGTCTATCTTTTTATTATGTTCACACAATGTCCACACAAGTTTTAGATATGTTCGATTTCAATCACTAAAACGTTTGAAATATTTCCGATCACGAATTTTATATTATCATAATTCATCAGCCACCTTTCAAACGGAAATATATCGAGTAGAGAATTGTGTTTTTAATCTTATACTTCTTAGTGGTGATGTGGAAACCAATCCCGGTCCAAACTATAAATTTCCATGTAGAACATGTGAAAAACCAGTTAAGAATAATCAAAACGGTCTTCTGTGTTCCATATGTCAAAAATGGCATCATACCAAATGCCAAGATATAAGTATACACGAGTATACTAGATTATACCAAAACCCAAATGAAAAATGGACTTGTTTAACATGTTCTTTACCCTTTTTTTGCGACTCGCTATTCACAAACTCCATTACAAATGTTGCACGTACTCGACGTATAAGTGAATCTGAATTAAGTACCCCAACCAATGTCGATAACACAACACTTTATGAATGCTTTAATGATAAATTCGAGGCAAAAGGCCTGCATTTCGTCCATTTAAATGTTAGATCCATTTTGTATAAAATTTCTGAACTTCGATTACTTTTTTCTAAGAATAAAATTTCCATTATCGCAATTTCTGAAACGTGGTTAAACTCGTCTGTAAATGATGAAGAAGTCTGTATAGATGGATATTGCATTTTACGACGAGACAGAACATCTGGGCAAGGAGGTGGTGTTTGCCTCTTTATTAGAAACGATATTGCCTTCAATTTAAGAGCCGATCTCATGTTAGAAAACGTTGAATCATTGTGGGTCGATGTCCTTTTACCACGAACCAAACCAATTACATTTGGCGTCTACTACAGACCCCCTAAAGATCATACTTTTATTGAAAGACTCTCCGAAACTTTTGATAAATTAACAAAAGACGATGAGGTCATAGTTTTAGGAGACATAAATATTTGCCTTTTGCGAAAGTCTCCATTATCCAGAAAATACGAAAATATATTGAATTTAAATGGTTTGAACCAACTTATAAATCTGCCCACTCGTACATCACAGACGACTTCCTCATTAATAGATCACGTATTATGTAGTAAAGAAGAGCATATATGTCAAAGTGGCGTTATTGACCTTGGCATAAGTGATCATTCACTAACTTATTGCTCGAGGAAGCTTATTAGGCCCGTGTTTGGGCACCACAAAACTATATCCATTAGAAGAATGAAAAGTTATAATGTAGATGATTTCAATTTAAATTTATCTCTAGTCGATTGGTCTAAAATAACAGAATGTAACGAAGTAAATATGGCATGGGCAAATTTTAAAACTATTTTTTTATCAATAGTTAATATGAGTGCACCTCTTAAACAAGTAAGAATCAAGCAAAGAACAGAAAAATGGATGAACAATGAAATTATTGCGATAATTAAAGAGAGAAATGTAGCTTACAAAAATATGAAAAGGGATATTAGTAATTTGGATCTCGCAAGAAAATACAAAGCATTAAGGAATCTAGTACAAAGAAAGGTTAAAAGAGCTAAAGTCGAATATTTTCAAGATCAAATTGAAGAAAACAAACATGACTCCAGGAAGTTATGGAAAAATTTGAAGGGTTTAGGTCTAAAAGGCAAAGGGAAAAGTGCTCAAGAGACAGTTATTAATGTCCAGGGAGAATTATGTCATGATAAATCAAGAATAGCAAATGAGTTCAATAATTATTTTACAACTGTGGCTGACAAGTTAGCGTGTAAATTACCAGTAAACACGAACAAATTCCATGCCGACAGTGAAAGATTTCAAAAGTTTTATGACGAGAAAGACATCTCAAAAGATAGTTTTCACTTTTCTCCAGTTACAGAAAAGTTTGTTTTAGATGAGTTAAACAAGTTGAAAGTATCGAAAAGTACTGGACTAGATATGATACCAGCCAGATTTTTAAAAGATGGGGCGAGAAATTTGTATGAACCTTTGAATTATATAATCAATTTATCTCTTATGTCTTCTACCTTTCCTGACGACATGAAAATTGCAAAAGTAACACCGCTACATAAAAAGAAAGACAAAACTGACGTTGGTAATTATAGGCCTATCAGTGTTTTAAGCGTAGTTTCAAAAATTTTGGAAAAATCGGTTCATGCTCAAATAGAGAAATATTTTCAAGAAAAAAAGTTAATATATGAATTTCAGTCCGGCTTTCGTAACGGATATTCCACTGAAACATGTTTAATACATTTATCGGATTTTGTTAGGAATGAAGTTTCTCAAGGGCGCTTTGTTGGAATGGTTCTTCTGGACTTACAAAAAGCCTTTGATACTGTAAATCATAACATACTGTTAAAGAAATTGGAAGTGATGGGTTTGGATTCGGCATGTGTTAAATGGTTTAGATCATATTTAACTAATCGTCATCAAGTGGTAACTATGCAGAAGGTAATATCTGATTCCCTGCCTATTAAATGCGGGGTTCCACAAGGGAGCATTTTAGGCCCCATTCTCTTTATGTGTTATATTAATGATATGTGTACTTGTGTTAATGATTCTAAATTACTTTTATATGCTGACGATAGTGTGTTACTATATTCAGATACAAATCCTAAGTCAATTGAAGAAAAACTAAGTGCAGAATTGGCAAAATGCATTGAATGGATGACAGACAACAAGCTTAGTTTACATGTTGGAAAAACAGAAAGTATTTTATTTTGTTCGAAGGGAAAGTTTAAATATACACGTGACTTCAAGGTTACCTATAATAATCAAGTGATTGAGAGAAAAGATTCAGTAAAATATTTAGGAATAAATTTAACTAGTGATCTGTCATGGACAGCTTTGGTAGATTCAATTGCCAAAAAGGCTAATTCTCGCTTAAAATTTTTGTATAGATACCAAACTTGTATGAACATGAAGTCGAGACGTATTTTGTGTTTTGCTTTGATACAATGTTTATTTGATTATGTTAATGCTGCTTGGTACAGCAGTCTGGGCAAGATGGATAAGAAAAAGTTAAGAATAATTCAGAATAAGATGGTAAGATTTATTAATTGCTTAGGCCCAAGAACACACGTCGGGAAAAATGAACTTGAAGAAGCAGGTATACTCTATGTAGGTCAAAGGTCTAAACAACTCGTGTTACACCATGTCCATAAAATATACTACTCAGATGTAGATCATTATATTACTAATAATTTTACTCGTGTCTCAAATATCCATGGATACGATACAAGAAATAGTCATTTTAATTTTGTTTTACCTAAGCGAAAAGGACAAATTGGAAACTCTTTTTATTTTAATGGTATCCAATTTTGGAATTCTCTCCCAAAACATGTCAAAATAGTTAAGAATTTTTCACACTTTAAAAGTGTATTAAAACAATACCTAAAGCATGAATCCCTTCCAGAACAGTAATATCAGTTATCTTAAATCACAGTTCATTATGTGTAGCGCATGTTTTTAAGTTTAATCTTGCATAATATACCGTAGATTATTGTTTGCTATAAGTTCTAGAAATTTTTGTTGTTGTTTATGTTATATTATTTATTCGTAATATTCGTAGTAGTTATTAGTTGTGATATTTTATTCTCATGCCGTACTGTACACGTACTTTATAGGACCCCGTTGGAAATAAGCCTTTTCCGGCTTTCATGGGTTATCCTGTCAATGTATCTTCTCGTTCCATTTTGCTTTATGTATGCATTCAATGTATTATACTTGACGAATAAAATCAATCAATCAATCAATCAATCACATGCATGGCAAACCCAGGGATGAATCTGGAGAAAATATCATTTTAATGTTACCCCTATCGTTTAAAAAAAGACTCACCAGTTGATATGTTTGTAAGAAGATGATATCAAAGAAATTTCTTGTACACTGTCTTGAATGACCTTACTTCGGGACAATTTTCTTTCTCACGTTCTTTTCTTTCATTTCCGTAAACTAAATGTTGAGGGGGGGGGGGTCTGATAACTGCATCTCGATGGGCAATTGTTGTTAGTTTATGCTGTTGGTGGTACTCATAGAGCTTTCATTCACCATTTTTGGGTAAATGAGCTAGCCAGATGCAGTGAAATAACTCACAGAGGAGGGGGAGGGGGGGGGGGTCTGAAAACCATCTTGACATAAGAATTTGGTTTTCTTTAGTTTTTGTGCCATCATAATAACTTACATACGACCTCTTCTTGACAAAGTTTGTTGCATGGGGTAAATGCAGTGACCCTATGTGATCGACTTATTCCCTTTAAGAGGGCTCTAGGGACCAACACTGAGGGCATTTCACAGACTGATAATTTTGTCTTGAATAGCATGGATGGTCCAAGTATTACTTTGTCTGTTCAATTTTTATGACCATTTCGGGACAGACTACTGGCCTCTAGAATATTTTGTTAAGTACCTTGAACACATGTCTTAAGGCCATATTTTGTAATTTCCTCTAAATAATATTGTTGTCTCTTTTTTCATAGAAATAGATGCATACGCTGTAAAGGGAGCATATAATGTTCATTCTTTTTTGTAAGCGCATGGTATCGTTGATTGACACTTGTGTCAGATACATTGTACTAGCTGGTGTCGCCATCTGTGAAACATGTATCCTTTTGGGTTTTTCTGCAAGCGTAACCAAATTGAAATAACAAGAGCAGCATATTTTCCAGAATATAAAACGATTTCCTGAATTTGTTTCATTGTTACTAATGTGAAAAAAGAAATACGTTGGAGGAATTCTACGTATTATAGCCTTTGGTAATAGTCATGTGTTAATATAAGAGAGAGAGAGAGAGAGAGAGAGATATAGAGAGAGAAATGGAGACGGACATAATGAAAGAGAGAGAGAGAGAGAGTGTGTGTGTGTATGTGTGTGTGTGTGTCTGTGTGAGAGAAAAGAGAGTGATGCTCAGGTGCGATGCTAATGTGTTTGTGTGTGTGTGAGAGAGAGAGAGAGAGCGAGAGAGAAAGAACGAGAGAGACAGAGCGAGAAAAAGAAAGACAGAAGCATTATTATTAGTATACGACAGAATGCTGATGAGAGAAAATCCTTTTTTTTTTTTTTATGGACCCATGTAATACCCTCCCATGCCATAAGTATTGCAACATGATGAAATTCGTTAAATTTGTGGTTAAATTTGTGTAGATGGGAACATTGATAACGCCAAATATCGAGATATTCTGGACGCCCACTTGTTTCCATCCATTGCTAACATCTTTGGCAACGCGCAACACCCGTTCGTCTTCCAGGATGACAACGCACCGGCACACAGGGCAGCCAGGATGGACCAATGGTATGACGAAACTGGCGTCAACAGGGTGCAGTGGCCGGCGCAATCACCAGATGCTAACCCGATAGAGAATCTGTGGGATGACATCAAGAGAGCCAACACCAAAGACCGACCAACCACGAGGGAAGGTTTGGTCCGCTCTATCTTCAGGGCCTGGGGCAGCATCACCCAAGAAAGATTGCAAGGACTCTACGCGACGATGCCAAGAAGGATGCGCGCCATCATTAGAAGGCGAGGATATCCAACAAAATACTAGAGACTCGTGAATCTTACATGAAAAATGACTATTGATATATCAATAAAATGTGCCTGATAGTATGATAAAAAATGATGCACTACATATTCATTAAAACAGCACTCATTTTCAATTATTTGTCTCCTGTGTAATGTGTGTGTCTATGTTGCAATACTTTTGGCACGGGAGGGTAGGTCCTCGCACAATTATTTCATATAATTCATATTTGCGTGCAAGATACATCATTATCAATTATAAAGATATATATAATTTTCACATTATCAGCTTTTGAGACAGACATAATTCACATTATCAGGGTTAAAAGTCTCAATCAAGAGATTTCTAATAGGAGATGAAGAATTTTTTTTTCTTTTTTTTTCAGGCAAATTTTAAGAGAAATTGTTCACAGAGAAAGAGGAAGAGAAAAAAAGAAATGGAAAGAGATAAAGGAAAAATAGTTGATAAAAAAGGGATAAATTACAAGTAACCGTCCTTTACCCTTCCAAATAAAGTCATGATAACAAATGCTGTTACCAAGGATTACTAACATAATTTTATACTCAATGCCGATATTAGTCGCCCTCTATTGCTGAATACCACCATCAAGTTCAAAGGTGTATACTTTAATATACGATCGATCTGTGGGAAAACCAACATTGGATGGAAGTTGGCCGGATTCAAGTCGGATACCAATATTACCTACGTGATTCCGGCCAGGATCAACGCACGAAAACCCACTCCTATTTATGGGTATGCACAGAGCCACAAACTGCATTAAACTGACGAGCCTGCATGTACTGAGTGTTAGTACTATGAGCTGAGCACACTTTGAAGTTTTATCGGACATCAATAGGATATAGACGTATAATGAGCTCGTGTTTGTAATTAGCCAGAAATACGATATTTGTACCAATGGCTAAGAAGACTGAGGAAAAGAAAGCTCCAAGCTCTTCAGAGAACCTGACGTGTCCACTATGTCTGGATATCTTCGATGAGGCAACCATCCTGACTTCATGTGGACACACCTTCTGTCGGAAATGTCTCAGGAACTATGACCTGTCCCATCAGGATCTTGATCACATGATCTGTCCTCTCTGCAGAGAGATCACCAAGTTGTCTGCGAACCGTGTTGATGATTTCCTTACCAATGTGATGGTCAACGGACTCGTAGACGATTACCACGTCATGTGTGGAGGGGTGAATGCTGTCCTTGAAATGCGTCCAAAATGCACTGCTTGCAAGTTTCAGAAAGATGCTGTCTCATTCTGCTGTACATGTAATAACTACGTTTGTGATAAGTGTCTGGATTGTCATCAACATCTTACAGCCTATGAAGGTCACGAGATTGTATCCATACAGGACATCATCAACGGGAAGGTCAGCATTAGTCATCAATTCGAGAAGTGCTGCATCCACAAACAAGAGAACAAAGATATGTTTTGTGATGATTGTAAGGTCCATGTCTGTCTCAAGTGCGTGATCGTCGGTCATAAAAATCACAACATCAAGAATCAGGCTGACTTCGAGCAGCAGTTACGACTTAAGGTAAAATTATTTATATTTTGATAAAAAATTATTCTGTTTGGCTAAGGCCTGACAAGTGGTACTCATAACATTCAGATAGGGGAATTAAGGTACCAAAGGAACCAAAAATGGGGAGGGGCAGAGGGGGTTGATGTCCCCACGCATCATTCAAGTGGGGGACAAAATTGACTTCAGCCTTTTGGGCCCCCCTTGCAAGGATAACAAAAAAGGGAAAATTACATTATTTTCCTTTGCATCATAATAAGATTTCAAGTGCATTGAAAAGTAATTTTTCAGCATCCTAAAATCAACATATTTCTTCACGCGGTCGCTACATACACAGTGTGTATTGTACACAATTCACACTTGGTCTATTTTAATATGTAAACCCTGTCTATAATAAAGGCAACACAACCAAGGGAGCACATTCTCCGATCTATCTTTGGTTGGGGCAAAAAAAGATTTCCCCCCCCCCCCCCAATGACAAGGATTGTAAGGTCCACGTCTATCCCAGTTGGTCATCAAAATCGCAAAATTAAAAAATAAAGAATCAGGCTGACTTCGGTTATTGGTATAGTCGTTTCATTAAGGTACCAATGGTTTAATAAATCAATTTGGGGTGGCCTCCCAAAAGGAAAAAAAGAGAAATTAATTTGATTCCTTTGCCATATAACAAGATTACAAGTACTCTCAAATGTAAATTTTCAGCATCCTAAAATCAACATTTCGCCACTCGGTCCTTACGCTCCTTCGAATATTAATAGACCGGGGCCCTGTCTCACAATGAGTTGCGATTGATCCAAATCAGTCGCAAGTTTCCAGTCTCCTTTCTCTTATATACATAGTTGCGATTGATATCTTTTGCGAATAACTTGCGATTAATATCAACTCTTTGTAAGACAGGGCCCTGGTGTTTAACATGATTGTAAAGTGTAAACCTTGTCTACAATATAGGCACCGCAAGCATGGGATAAAATATTCCTATCTATCAAAGGGTTGGGTAAAAATGAGAGCCCCCCCCCCCCCCACCCCACCCCCTTGACAATAAATATGTTTCAGTTAAACTCAATCATGAGATAAATCCTCTAAAATGTCAAGTTTAACCATTCTAAAACCTTAACTTTATCAGTTAGGTCGCTACCCTCCCTTACAAAATATAAAAAGAAGTGTAAGCCTATGTTTATACTGTAGAAATCATGCCAAGCGGTACTAAAAGAGGGAGGCATAAATTATCATTCCCTCTATCGGAGATGGGGCAAAATTCTTAATGAGGCACCTCATATGAGAAAAGAAAAAAATATGCATGAATAGAAATGGTTGTGATGTATAACGATGTATAGTAATTTTCTTTTGCTATAAATTACAAAGTGAAACTTTCCATAACATTTTTTGCCCGATCGATAAGCTTCCTCACAATTCATTTGATGCAGTTTGTAAGGCCAAACAAAAAAAAACGTCCTCCGTTTTTCTTCTTTTTTCAAAATGGCCGCTCGGTAAATTTTCCCTGACTGTCAGGCTATTTTTCAAGATGGCAGGCGGCATTTAAAAAAAAAATCAGAAATAGATCCATTTTAATAGTGTTTTTCATGTTTTTTCTTTAAAAAATTAGATTTAACATGTATATTGTTTTAATGGCCTAATGTCCCCCCTCACTTTGTCACTGATACGCTCTCTCTTTTATTACATTTTACTGTCTCGTATATAAAAACGATCTAGGCCCCGGAGTATTCGGGTAGAGCTTTCCGCTATTAGATGGGAGCATGCAAATGCCCCGTCCGGCTCGCAAAACAATATCGCAATTCTGTTAGATAATATTGCAGAATAGAAAAGCATTTAAAGGTAAAGACCAGTTTTGGAAACGCCCCCCCCCCCCCTCTCAAAAAATGAAATAGAAGCTCTTATTACCAATCATGTGAAAGAATATGTTTTGACTAATACGTGATGATACAAATTTTGACGGGAAACCGCCTACTAATTGATATATTTGGTAAATTATTATATATATTAGGACTGTAGTCCCATATACATCTTTCTGTATACAGTTGCTTGTAACTTTACCAAGACTGGGCCAAATTTCTTATCATTTTTGATGATTCCAGAACCTTGCAGTACACACCAATAGTTATATATAGATGATCAACCTTACAACCTTTCTTTCACAATGCAATCGCATGACCGGAACATGGTCACATACCTTTAAGTGCTCTAAAGTACGGTTTCATCAACTGTCCAAAACGCTATCTTTTTTCCTCTCGGTCACAAGGCTTCCTCGCATTTTAATAGTTGGTATTATCATTGTACAAACCCTTTATACTATATTATGGTCGTGGAGCGGGTAGGGAGTAAAGATCAATGCTTCTCTCTAGTAAATACTTTTGCCACCCCTTCTCACTAGACATCAAGCTCATTCTGTTGCTCGCATATAAACTCACTCATACCTTTAATTATGTCAATCATTATTTTGAAGTTGGCTGGAAATTTCCGTGGTGTTTCAAACTATACTTGATTACACTTTTCAGAAGCAATTGTTTCGCTCGGTCATTATACTCCTTCGCGTAATACTAGTAAAAGTTCTGTCGAGCTATAATATTCTTAATAAGATAAAACACTCTTATTTGAGGTGTTATGTAACTATTAAAATAATAACTTCAAGCATGCTTCACTTTGCAAATACTGTATTGTTGCCTTTTGTATAAGCATTATGCATCAAAGAAATACAGAAATATTTGTCTTTGTCTATGATTATGATGACAATGAACAAAAGAACTAAAATCAACATCGTCGTCATCATCATCATCATCATTACCATAGTTGGTATTAAAATAGAAGTAGTAGTATCACTATTCTTCTTATTATCATTATCTTGCTTTTATTATTGTTTTACTGATATTGTTTATCATTATTTATCATTATTATCATCCTAATGATTATAATTATTATTATTATGTTAATACTATTACTATTTGGCCTACCGCCATTATGTTTAACTGATATTACTGCTTTCATACAAATGGAGTTATTAAAAGTCTGGATTCCCTTTTAAGAATGCAACAAAAATGTATTCAATTCTCCTGTTCTTGATAGATGATGGGGGGGGGGGTCTTACTTTTATTAAATTTCATGCGCGTGCAAAATCCATGTTTCATTTTCAAACGAGCTCCATGTAGTTAGCATTTATCTCATGCTAGAAAATGATATTTTCATTTCTCTATTATTTATTTTGTTTAGGTGAGCGACCTTGTCCAGCAATGTGCCGCTAAGAAGACAGAACTGGAGAAGAACATTCAGAATGTTGAAATACAACGCCATGAAGTATACACTGCCGTGCAGAAACTACTGGACGATGTCAGTCAAGCCTACAGCATCAAGGCCAAAGAGCTTGAAGAAAATCATCGAAATCTCACCGAGCAAATCAATGCAGTAAAGCTAAGTTTCGATGACGACCTCAACGTCTTGAAATCCAACGATCGACAGAGGATCAAGAGTATTTGTAGTTCAATAACACTGGTATCTAATGACAGACTGGGTCGTCTTGAGACTGACAGTCTGTCTGCTCATACCTTGCTCTGTGAGGAGCTGGATGCCATGCTGAAGGAGGCTACTGATCACACTTCTGCGGCAGCCATTACGAAGAAAGCACAGGAGAAAAAGTTCAAGCCTGCAGATGATAGTCGTCTTGACCTTGGGAGCATCTCGGAATCAGATCCCAAGTTGCAAGTCATTCAGTGTGTAGTTCTACAGGGACAGATGTGGGGTATGACCCAGTACTCTGATGACAGTGTGGCTATCGGATATTTGGATACACATGGTATAGATATCATTGATTCATCTGGTAAACAGAAGCAGTATGGAAACCTACCAGGTAACATGAAGTGTTATAATCTTGTGTTTCAACAAGACAGGTCATTATGCATATCGACGAGTAGCACAGAAGCACACATATATTCTCCAAATGGATCCATGAAATCAACCATCCGCATGAAACACACTCCGTATTGTCCCAGACTAAACAGAAGTCCATCAGATGAAATCCTCATCGCTAACTATGAGAAGAAAGTCTACATCTATGACCCGACTGGATCCACTCTCAAACACACTGTTCCAACAAAACTCAACTGTACGTGCCAGGTATCTGCTACAAGGTCGGGTTTGATCGTCACGAATTCATGTGATTTCATCGATCCACGCGTGACGGTCTATGACAGGGATGGAAATGCTGGTAGGTCTATACAAGCTCCACTCGGTGTCTCCATGTATGCTACCGTTGATGAGCAGGACAGGGTGTATGTAGCGAACGTTGATCGTAAGAATGGTAACGTGGTGATCAGGCTCTATGACCTTGATGGTCTGAACCTGAAGGAGAGAGTTGAGTTCAATGTACTTAATGTGACGCTTGGTTATGATTGGTGTTACTTGGTTTCCCTCTCTCCAGACATGCTCGCGTTTGCTTGTCACAAGAAAGTGTATTTTATAAAATTATCACTGTAATCCATCTCACACTCTATATACCATTATTGGTGGTGTGTATATACCTATGTGCTCCAGCTCTACTCTAGTATGGGCCTATGATGTGTCACATTCCATTGTTTATAATGTGATAACTAACCGAATAAGAATTGGCCTATTCTCTCGATAGATTTTAATTGCCTGAATACCGTTGTCATTATCCTATATAACAATAACTTTTCATTCTCTCGAAATAGTATGTAAACGTAGAAGTTGCATCTACTTCTTGCATTGTGTAATCGTTAATCAAGTGATATGATATCATAATGTATGAAAGTGGTAAGATATTGATTAACTTCTTATTAGTGCAATTTCCCTTATGTTATTATTTTCAAGGTGTTTATACAAAAATGTTTGCGCTTATATTATGGTGAATTTTGTTGTATGTTTAAATGAAGAAAAATATAACTCAATCTATACATTTCTGATAACCGCATTCGATGGAAAATGATTTTTTTAAAATTTGTTTGTGAAGAAAGAAAGTCGATTCTCATGGGTACAATGGAGCGAGTATTTCGATAAAGACTCCCGGTTTCTATACTGTTTTTGTAAACACTTTGTAAAGTACTTTTAAAACATGTCCCACAGTTTGTATTTTGTATTTCCCTCTTTTTCTTGTGTTTTTTATTGTTAGAAAAATGTTATAGAAAATATGTATACGCTGTTAACCTACCCTGTAATTACATGTACATTATTTGGTTGTATGCACACATGGGGACATGGTACTGTTGATCGACACTGGAAGAGAAGGGGGAAGAGAAAGAGAGAAATGGAAGAAGATAAAGGAGGAATAGTGGAAAAAGAAAAACAAATGTACGCAGTAAAACCTTCCTTGTACTCTTCTAAATTTATTCACGAAAGCAAAGAAAACGTCTTGCTCTATTATCCAGGATTATATTACAGTGGTTCTCCAACATCATATATCCACCACTGAAAGTCTAAATAAATCGCTCGCTATAGATACCCCCCAAAAATGATGAATACCGCCATTAAGGTCAAAGGTGCATGCTTATACCATGGACCCTAACACATATGCTTATACGCTCTGTGAGAAAACCCACTTCTATTCATAGGGTTCACAACTGCATGATATTGACAGACGATCTACTCAAATATGATTTTACCATCGTAACCACGTTTGCGGTCAAGGACACAGTTGAAAAGAGACTGGTTGTGCATGTTTCTCAATTGAGGTGTCTATTTACATTCAAGTATCAAAATGAAGTTGTGGGAGCAAATATAATTGAAGTACAATGTTATCACTTATCAATACAAAACACATATTTTTTCGACTGTACTTTATTTTGCTACTCACCGTTTAAGTGATTTTAACAATTTCTCTGGTAACCTGTTGTCTGTTTTTTTTTGCTCCTGATTTACGATAAATCTTTTTTGTTTATTTCTCTTTCAAATATGTATGCTTTTTATGTTCATTTGTTATATACACCAGAATGCGATAGTTATTAAAACGTTCATGTCTCTGTCCATATTAATCTTTGGTAAACGAGAGATATCCATGCAAAAATCAATTTTAAAAGTATACATCACGACTTGTTTGATATAAAGGGAAATACATGGACAATGTCCTACGTGGTAATTGAGGCAGTATCTGTCATCTGCTCATCCAAATTTGTAAATAATGTTTCTAACAGGTAGTATATAATTGTAAAGCGATACATAATCACACCCTCCAAAACAATGTTCCCTTGTATACGTCACATTCCTTTTGAACACGGAAGACTAATAAATGAAGGTCTCTTTGTATCATATTTTCCAAAAAGACAGCTTCTGTTGGTGGATGTCCGTTTTTTAATATTAGATTGTAGAACGTTTGCTGTTTAGGTCACTGAGATCAAATCGTGATTTGTCATAATCTCTTATAAGGTGCATAATAGTAAAATCTTTAGAGAGTATTTTCGAACAAAAAATATCTCCAGATTTTAAATGATATCACGGTCCCCCCCCCCCTTTTCCGTCATATTTCCCCTCGCTCACACCTCTTTTGTTGTTGATGTGCCATTCTATTGGGGGAAAAGTGCACACCTCTCGCCCCCCCCAAATTGTAGCTACGCCAATGCCTCTATATATATAGCTAGGAAAATAACATTGTGCATTGTGTTGATAGCAAGAGTTTCAAGGTTGAAATTACACACGTTGAATTTATACATTTTTTCACAGCATATGACATATTCTAAATCAATAAATACCAACATTTGTCAAATTATATACATGCTCTAGTTCTGTTGGTGGTGCGCCATTAATTATGCATTCGACCATAGCATATTATGTATTGACATGTCCTACAAACTCGTTACAAACAACAGTAATTTTGTGGTCGACATAAAGTTCAAATCCAGTTTATTCATTGAGGTTGAGGATATGATTGTCAAGTTTAGTCAAGGCAAAATATTTAAGCTCTACAAATTCATATATCCCTGGTAATACCTATTTTTGTCTAATTATCGAAAAGTGAATCTGGAGGGAAAAAAAATCATTTGAATGTTTCCCTATCGTTTATAAAAAATGACTAAAAACCATTTCGACCTGAGATTTCTTCTTCATTTTTGTGTCATCATAATAATTTACATTGAAACTCTTCCTGACAAAGTTTGTTGCATGTGGTAAATGCGGTGACCCTATGTGATCGACTTGGATTCCCCTTTCAAGGGCTATGGGAGTATGGGGACCAACTCCAAAAGCATTCCCCAGACTGAAAATTCTTTCGTGAATAGCATGAATGGTCTAAATATTACTTTGTTTGGTCAGTTCTTTTTACTATTTTGAGACAGACTACTTGCCTCTAGAATGTTTTGTAAAGTACAAGTTAACACATGTCTCAAAGGTCATATTTTGTATTTTCCTCTATAAAACTGTTGTCTCTTTTTTTAATTAGAAATAGATAGTCTACATAATATACCCCATAAATGGGAGCATACCCTGTCAATTACATGTTCTTTTTTTATTTGGGGGGGGGGGAAAGGAAGTTTTGATGTTCGGCACTGGATATTTGTGTCAGATATATTGTACTAGCTGAAATCGCAATCTGTAAAACATGTATCCCTTTGTTATTTATGCAAGCGTTACCAAATTAAAACAACAAGAGCAGCATATTTTTCAGAATATATAAACGATTTCTTGAATTTGTTTCATTGTTACTGATATGAAAAAAGAAAATACCTTGAAGGAATTGCACATATCGCATCCTTTGGTAATATTGGTGTGATTATAGAAGAGAGAGAGAGAGAGAGAGAGAGAGACAGAGAGAGTCAGATAGACCGACAGAGAGAGAGAATTTAATGGAGATAGAGAGTTAAAGAGAGAGAGCGCGGGGGAGAGAGAGTGTGAGAAAAAGAGAAAGAGAGCACGAGATCGAGTGTATATGTGTGTGTTTGTGTGAGATAGAGATAGAGAGAGAGAGAAAGAAAGCATAAGGAAAAGAAGCATAATTATATCCGACAGAATGGTGATGAGAGAAAATTATTTTGTTATGTTATGGACCAACGTTGTAGGGTCCACGCACGATTATTTCAAATACTTCATATTTCCGTGGAATATACATCATTAATTTTTAATGGTAAATATATTTATAATTTTCACATCGTCAGCTCTTGAAACAAACATAATTCACATTATCAGGGTTATAAGTCGAAATCATGAGATTTTTTTGAGGAGAGGAAGTGGTGCAATATTTTTGCAGGCAAATTATAAGCGAAATTGTTGACAGAGATAGAGGAAGAGAAAGAGAGAAATTGAAAGAGATACAGGAAGAACAGTGGAGAAAAGAAAGGGATGGAAACAAAACAAAAAAGAAAAAAGAAAGGGATGAAATACAAGCTACCGTTCTTTAATAGGTAAAATGGATCTGGAACATAATTCCACACTCAAAGTCTCCCTCTATTGCTTGATATCACCATCAAGTTCAAAGTTCAAATACGATCGATCTGTGGGAAAACCCACTTCTATTTATGGGATGCACAAACTTCATTATACTGACGAGCGTGCATGCACTGACTGTATTAGCTGAGCACACTTTGAAGTTTTATCGGACATCAATTGGATGTAGGCGTAGAATGAGCTCGTGTTTGTAATTAGTCAGAAATCCGATATTTGTACCAATGGCTGAGAAGACTGAGGAAGAGAAAGCTCCGAGCTCTTCAGAGAACCTGACGTGTCCACTCAGGGGCGTCGCTAGACCTTTTTCAGTGGGGGGGTGTAGAGGCCAACGATTACCGACAAAACTAGCCACCAATTACCGACAAAATTAAATGTCCAATATCTACAAAGTCAACCCTATAAACCTAGGGCCGAAGGCTAAATTGTTTTTCCTATGGACTATCTATAGTACTTGCATATGCGCAAAATTGTCATTTTCCTCGACGACATAAATATACGAATTATTCTTCAATTTAGTCAGCATCATAGCTATATATTTTAATGCAGGCGCGGAGCTAGGATCTTATTTTAGGGAGGGGCGGTAGTGAGCAAGAGAATCACTTAAAAGCGCGCTCATGAGGGGGTGTGGGTGATGGGCCTCCTGCGCGAAGCGCGGAAGCTTAGACGTTTCCTTAAATTATTAGGAAAAGAAGACGATTAATTGTACCGTTTTCGACTAGTAATCCTTGGCTGAATGAAGTTTCCCCCCCCCCCCCCTCCCGCGCGAAGCGCGAAAGCTTTGACGTTTCATTAAATTATTATAAAAAAGAAGACGATTTGCTGTACCGTTCTCGACTGTTTATCCTTTTCTTGACGTTTCATTAAATTATGAGAAAAAGCAGACGATTCGGTGTACTGTTCTCGACTCTTAATCCTTGTCTGAATTCAGTTTCTCCCCCTCCCGCGCGAAGCGCGGAAGCTTTGACGTTTCATAAAATTATGAGAAAAAGCAGACGATTCGGTGTACTGTTCTCGACTCTTAATCCTTACCTGAATGAAACTTCCCCCTCCCGCGCGAAGCGCGGAAGTTTTGACGTTTCATTAAATTATTAGAGAAAGAAGTCGATTCGTCGTACCGTTTTCGACTCTTAATAAGCCCTATTCATCTGAATTCAGTTTCCCCCTCTCGCGCGAAGCGCGAAAGCTTTGACGTTTCCTCATATTATTAGAGAGAGAACGCGATTCGTTGTACCGTTTTCGACTCCAAATAAGCCCTATTAATTTTGTCTGAATTCAGTTTTCCCCCTCTCGCGCGAAGCGCGGAAGCTTTGACGTTTCCTTAAATTATTAGAGAAAGAAGACGATTCGTTGTACCGTTCTCGAGTCGTCTAAATGAAGTTTTCCCCTTCCGCGCGAAGCGCGGAATTTTGGGCGTTTCATCACAATATAGAGAAAGGAAGACGATTCATCGTACCGTTTTCGACTCTTAAGCCCTATTCATCTAAATTCAGTTTCCCCCTCTCGCGCGAAGCGCGAAAGCTTTGATGTTTCCTCATATTATTAGAGAAAGAAGACGATTCGTTGTACCGTTCTCGACTCGTCTAAATGAAGTTTTCAAGCGCGGAATTTTGGGCGTTTCAGCACAATATAGAGAAAGGAAGACGATTCATCGTACCGTTTTCGACTCTTAAGCCCTATTCATCTGAATTCAGATTCCCCCTCTCGCGCGAAGCGCGAAAGCTTTGACGTTTCCTCATATTATTAGAGAAAGAAGACGATTCGTTGTACCGTTCTCGACTCGTCTAAATGAAGTTTTCAAGCGCGGAATTTTTGGCGTTTCACCACAATATAGAGAAAGGAAGACGATTCATCGTACCGTTTTCGACTCTTAAGCCCTATTCATCTGAATTCAGTTTCCCCCTCTCGCGCGAAGCGCCAAAGCTTTGACGTTTCCTCATATTATTAGAGAAAGAAGACGATTCGTTGTACCGTTCTCGACTCGTCTAAATGAAGTTTTCAAGCGCGGAATTTTTGGCGTTTCACCACAATATAGAGAAAGGAAGACGATTCATCGTACCGTTTTCGACTCTTCTGAAGCCCTATTCATCTGAATTCAGTTTCCCCCTCTCGCGCGAAGCGCCAAAGCTTTGACGTTTCCTCATATTTTTAGAGAAAGAACACGATTCGTTGTACCGTTTTCGACTCTAAATAAGCCCTATTAATTTTGTCTGAATTCAATTTCCCCCTCTCGCGCGAAGCGCGGAAGCTTTGACGTTTCCTCATATTATTAGAGAAAGAAGACGATTCGTTGTACCGTTCTCGACTCGTCTAAATGAAGTTTTCAAGCGCGGAATTTTTGGCGTTTCACCACAATATAGAGAAAGGAAGACGATTCATCGTACCGTTTTCGACTCTTATTAAGCCCTATTCATCTGAATTCAGTTTACCCCTCTCGCGCGAAGCGCGAAAGCTTTGACGTTTCCTCAAATTATTAGAGAAAGAACACGATTCGTTGTACCGTTTTCAACTCTAAATAAGTCCTATTAATTTTGTCTGAATTCAGTTCCCCCCCCCCCCCCTCTCGCGCGAAGCGCGGAAGCTTTGACGTTTCCTTAAATTATTAGAGAAAGAAGACGATTCGTCGTACCGTTCTCGACTCGTCTAAATGAAGTTTTCCCCCTTCAGCGCGAAGCGCGGATTTTTTGGCGTTTCATCACTATATAGATAAAGGAAGACGATTCCTCGTACCGTTTTCGAATCTTATTAAGCCCTATTTATCTGAATTCAGTTATCCCCTCTCGCGCGAAGCGCGGAAGCTTTGACGTTTCCTTAAATTATTAGAGAAAGAAGACGATTCGTCGTACCGTTCTCGACTCGTCTAAATGAAGTTTTCCCCCTTCAGCGCCAATTTTTTGGCGTTTCATCACTATATAGATAAAGGAAGACGATTCCTCGTACCGTTTTCGAATCTTATTAAGCCCTATTTATCTGAATTCAGTTATCCCCTCTCGCGCGAAGTGCGGAAGCTTTGACGTTTCCTTAAATTATTAGAGAAAGAACACGATTCGTCGTACCGTTCTCGACTCGTCTAAATGAAGTTGCCCCTTCCGCGCGAAGCGCGAAATTTTTGGCGTTTCATCACAATAAGGTATAAAGAAAGGAAGACGATTCGTCGTACCGTTGTTGACTCTTAAACCTTGTTTGAATTAAGTTTCCCCGAAAATTTTAAACCTCTGATTTCTTTAGCTGATTTTATAGGAAAGTGAAACTTCGAAAAAAAATACAAGTATTGTAGTTGTAGTCACTCTCGAAATCGTCACAGCGGATAAGAAGTGACAGTTCGTAGGGAAACTTGTCGGCCGACCGACAATATACATCTCACCGACTTCAAACTTCTGCATTGATATAGTCGTGGACCCTACTACGGGTCCATGATATATTGGCGTTTCACCACAATATAGAGAAAGGAAGACGATTCATCGTACCGTTTTCGACTCTTCTGAAGCCCTATTCATCTGAATTCAGTTTCCCCCTCTCGCGCGAAGCGCCAAAGCTTTGACGTTTCCTCATATTTTTAGAGAAAGAACACGATTCGTTGTACCGTTTTCGACTCTAAATAAGCCCTATTAATTTTGTCTGAATTCAATTTCCCCCTCTCGCGCGAAGCGCGGAAGCTTTGACGTTTCCTCATATTATTAGAGAAAGAAGACGATTCGTTGTACCGTTCTCGACTCGTCTAAATGAAGTTTTCAAGCGCGGAATTTTTGGCGTTTCACCACAATATAGAGAAAGGAAGACGATTCATCGTACCGTTTTCGACTCTTATTAAGCCCTATTCATCTGAATTCAGTTTACCCCTCTCGCGCGAAGCGCGAAAGCTTTGACGTTTCCTCAAATTATTAGAGAAAGAACACGATTCGTTGTACCGTTTTCAACTCTAAATAAGTCCTATTAATTTTGTCTGAATTCAGTTCCCCCCCCCCTCTCGCGCGAAGCGCGGAAGCTTTGACGTTTCCTTAAATTATTAGAGAAAGAAGACGATTCGTCGTACCGTTCTCGACTCGTCTAAATGAAGTTTTCCCCCTTCAGCGCGAAGCGCGGATTTTTTGGCGTTTCATCACTATATAGATAAAGGAAGACGATTCCTCGTACCGTTTTCGAATCTTATTAAGCCCTATTTATCTGAATTCAGTTATCCCCTCTCGCGCGAAGCGCGGAAGCTTTGACGTTTCCTTAAATTATTAGAGAAAGAAGACGATTCGTCGTACCGTTCTCGACTCGTCTAAATGAAGTTTTCCCCCTTCAGCGCCAATTTTTTGGCGTTTCATCACTATATAGATAAAGGAAGACGATTCCTCGTACCGTTTTCGAATCTTATTAAGCCCTATTTATCTGAATTCAGTTATCCCCTCTCGCGCGAAGTGCGGAAGCTTTGACGTTTCCTTAAATTATTAGAGAAAGAACACGATTCGTCGTACCGTTCTCGACTCGTCTAAATGAAGTTGCCCCTTCCGCGCGAAGCGCGAAATTTTTGGCGTTTCATCACAATAAGGTATAAAGAAAGGAAGACGATTCGTCGTACCGTTGTTGACTCTTAAACCTTGTTTGAATTAAGTTTCCCCGAAAATTTTAAACCTCTGATTTCTTTAGCTGATTTTATAGGAAAGTGAAACTTCGAAAAAAAATACAAGTATTGTAGTTGTAGTCACTCTCGAAATCGTCACAGCGGATAAGAAGTCACAGTTCGTAGGGAAACTTGTCGGCCGACCGACAATATACATCTCACCGACTTCAAACTTCTGCATTGATATAGTCGTGGACCCTACTACGGGTCCATGATATATTGGCGTTTCACCACAATATAGAGAAAGGAAGACGATTCATCGTACCGTTTTCGACTCTTCTGAAGCCCTATTCATCTGAATTCAGTTTCCCCCTCTCGCGCGAAGCGCCAAAGCTTTGACGTTTCCTCATATTTTTAGAGAAAGAACACGATTCGTTGTACCGTTTTCGACTCTAAATAAGCCCTATTAATTTTGTCTGAATTCAATTTCCCCCTCTCGCGCGAAGCGCGGAAGCTTTGACGTTTCCTCATATTATTAGAGAAAGAAGACGATTCGTTGTACCGTTCTCGACTCGTCTAAATGAAGTTTTCAAGCGCGGAATTTTTGGCGTTTCACCACAATATAGAGAAAGGAAGACGATTCATCGTACCGTTTTCGACTCTTATTAAGCCCTATTCATCTGAATTCAGTTTACCCCTCTCGCGCGAAGCGCGAAAGCTTTGACGTTTCCTCAAATTATTAGAGAAAGAACACGATTCGTTGTACCGTTTTCAACTCTAAATAAGTCCTATTAATTTTGTCTGAATTCAGTTCCCCCCCCCTCTCGCGCGAAGCGCGGAAGCTTTGACGTTTCCTTAAATTATTAGAGAAAGAAGACGATTCGTCGTACCGTTCTCGACTCGTCTAAATGAAGTTTTCCCCCTTCAGCGCGAAGCGCGGATTTTTTGGCGTTTCATCACTATATAGATAAAGGAAGACGATTCCTCGTACCGTTTTCGAATCTTATTAAGCCCTATTTATCTGAATTCAGTTATCCCCTCTCGCGCGAAGCGCGGAAGCTTTGACGTTTCCTTAAATTATTAGAGAAAGAAGACGATTCGTCGTACCGTTCTCGACTCGTCTAAATGAAGTTTTCCCCCTTCAGCGCCAATTTTTTGGCGTTTCATCACTATATAGATAAAGGAAGACGATTCCTCGTACCGTTTTCGAATCTTATTAAGCCCTATTTATCTGAATTCAGTTATCCCCTCTCGCGCGAAGTGCGGAAGCTTTGACGTTTCCTTAAATTATTAGAGAAAGAACACGATTCGTCGTACCGTTCTCGACTCGTCTAAATGAAGTTGCCCCTTCCGCGCGAAGCGCGAAATTTTTGGCGTTTCATCACAATAAGGTATAAAGAAAGGAAGACGATTCGTCGTACCGTTGTTGACTCTTAAACCTTGTTTGAATTAAGTTTCCCCGAAAATTTTAAACCTCTGATTTCTTTAGCTGATTTTATAGGAAAGTGAAACTTCGAAAAAAAATACAAGTATTGTAGTTGTAGTCACTCTCGAAATCGTCACAGCGGATAAGAAGTCACAGTTCGTAGGGAAACTTGTCGGCCGACCGACAATATACATCTCACCGACTTCAAACTTCTGCATTGATATAGTCGTGGACCCTACTACGGGTCCATGATATAGTACACGAGGATCGAGCAAGAATACCGACACAGCTGACCCGACACAGCAACATATTTACCCGTGTCTTTCTTGCTCCCTCGACGAGACGACTCCACCCAACAACCCCCTTCTCTCTTTTACTCCCACTCCTCCTCTCTCAGACTCTTACCTCCCCTCTCTCTCCTCTCTTTCATCCCCCGTTTCTTTTGTTTCCCTGTCACTCTTTTTTCTTCTTTTTTCCTTTTCTTTCTTTTCTTTCTTTTCCTTTCTTTCCTCTCCTCCCTCTTTTTCTTTTTTCTTTTTCTTTCTTCTCTTTTCTTTCCTTTCTTTTCCTTTCTTTCCTTTCTTTTCCTTTCTTTCTTTTCTTTTCTTTTTCTTTTTTTTCTTTTCTTTCCCTTTCCCTCTCTTTTTTCCCTCTCTTTTTTTTCCCTCTCTTTTTTTCCCTCTCTTTTTTTCCCTCTCTTTTTTTCCCTCTCTTTGTTCCCCTCTCTTTTTTCCCTCCCCCTTTTCTCTTTTTCCCGACGGCAGCGCAATTTTACCGACAATATCCTGACAGGTGGGGGGGGGTGTCGCACCCCCCCACACCCCCCCTTTGGCGACGCCCCTGTGTCCACTATGTCTTGATATCTTCGACGAGGCAACCATCCTGACTTCATGTGGACACACCTTCTGTCGGAAATGTCTCAAGAACTATGACTTGTCCCATCATGATCTTGATCACATGGTTTGTCCTCTCTGCAGGGAGATCACCAAGTTGTCTGCAAACCGTGTTGATGATTTCCTTACCAATGTGACGGTCAACGGTCTTGTCGACGATTACCACGTCATGTGTGGAGGGGTGAATGCTATCCTTGAGATGCGTCCAAAATGCACTGCTTGCAAGTTTCAGCAAGATGCTGTCTCATTCTGCTGTACATGTAATAACTACATTTGTGATAAGTGTCTGGATTGTCATCAACATCTTAGAGCCTATGAAGGTCACGAGATTGTATCCATACAGGACATCATCAACGGGAAGGTCAGCATTAGTCATCAATTCGAGAAGTGCTGCATCCACAAACAAGAGAACAAAGATATGTTTTGTGAGGATTGTAAGGTCCATGTCTGTCTCAAGTGCGTGATCGTCGGTCATAAAAATCACAACATTGCGAATCAGGCCGACTTCGAGCAGGAGTTACGACTTAAGGTAAAAGTATTTATATTTTGATAAAAAATAATTGTGTTTGGCTAAGGCCTGACAAGCGGTACTCATAAAATTCAGATAGGGGAATTAAGGTACCATAGGAACCAAAAGTGGGGAGGGGCAGAGGGGGTTGATGTCCCCGCGCATCATTCAAGTGGGGGCAAAATTGACTTCAGCCTTTTGGGCCCCCCTCGCAAGGAAAACAAAAAAGGAAAATTATATTATTTCCTGTGCATCATAATAAGATTTTAAGTGCTCTGAAAAGTAATTTTTCAGCATCCTAAAATCAACATGTTTCTACACGCGTTCAGTAGAGCGTCCGCCTCACAACCGGGAGGTCGTAGGTTCGAACCCCGGCCGCGTCATACCAAAAGACGTTAAAAGACGGGAGTTACTGCTTCCTTGTTTGGCGTTCAACAATAAGGGATAGAGCAACGTCGATCTGGCGCTGCTCAGTGGCTGCCGGGCTCACGATCAATTGGGCAAAAAGAATTTCCATTTTCGGTTTAACTTAATAAAATTTGGAGTGGACTTTAAAAGATCATTATTATTATTATTATTATTATAAACTCCCTCGTATATTAATAGACCAAGTGTGTATTGTATATATACAATACACACTGGTATATTAATATATGTAAACCCTGTCTATGATATAGGCAACACAACCAAGGGAGAAGATTCTCCCATCTATCTAGGGTTGGGGCAAAATAAGACCCCCCCCCCCAATGACAAGGATTGTAAAGTCCACGTCTGTCCCAGTTGGTCATCAAAATCGCAAAATTAAAAAATCAAGAATCAGGCTGACTTCGGTTTAAGGTAATAGTTGTTTCATTAAGGTCCCATTGTTTTAATAATTTAATTTGGGGTGGCCTCCCAAAAGGAAAAAAAGAGAAATTAATTTGATTCCTTTGCCATATAACAAGATTACAAATACTCTAAAATGTAAATTTTCAGCATCCTAAAATCAACATTTCGCCACTCGGTCCTTACGCTCCTTCGAATATTAATAGACCGGGGCCCTGTCTCACAAAGAGTTGCAATTGATCCAAAGCAATCGCAAGTTTCCAGTCTCCTTTCTCTTATATATACATAGTTGCGATTGATATCTTTTGCGAATAACTTGCGATTAATATCAACTCTTTGTAAGACAGGGCCCTGGTGTTTAATATGATTGTAAAGTGTAAACCTTGTCTACAATATAGGCACCGCAAGCATGGGATACGATATTTCTATCTATCAAAGGGTTGGGTAAAAATGAGAGCCCCCCCCCCCCAACCCCTTGACAATAAATATGTTGCAGTTAAGCTCAATTATGAGACAAATCCTCAAAAATGTAAAGTTTAACCATTCTAAAACCTTAATTTTATCAGTTATTGGTCGCTACCCTCTCTTACAAAATATAACAAGAAGTGTAGCCTATGTTCATACTGTAGAAATCATGCCAAGAGGTACTAAAAGAGGGAGGCATAAATTATCATTCCCTCTATCGGAGATGGGGCAAACATTTTAATGAGGCCCCTCGTATGAGAAAAGAAAAAACAATCAAGAATACTACATGAATAGAAATGGCTGTGATGTATATTAACGATGTATAGTAATTTTTCTTTTGTTATAAAATACAAAGTGAAACTTTCAGTACTTAAAAATTCTTTGCCTCCTCGCTAAGCTCCCTCGCAATTCATTTGATGCAGTTTGTAATGTACTTTACAAATCCTCTACCACAAGGCCCTCTATATAGAGAGGGAGCGTTTTAATGTTGCAAAAACTGTGTCGCATATACGTTCTCTCTTTAATTACAACTGTCTCGTATATAGAAACGATCTAGGCCTCGGAGTATTTGGGTAGAGCTTTCCGCAAATGCCCCGCCCGGCTCGCAAAACAATATCGCAATTATAGATAATATATTGCAGACTAGAAAAGCATTTAAAGGTTAAGACCAGTTTGGGAAACGCCCCCTCCCCCTCTCAAAAATGTAATGGAAGCTCTTATTACCAATCATTTGAAAGAATATGTTTTGACTAATACGTGATGACTAATACGTGATGATACAAATTTTGCCGGGAAACCGCCTACTATATTGATATATTTGGTAAATTATTATATCTATTCGGATAGATATCCTGTAGTCCCATATACATCTTTCTGTATACAGTGCTTGCAACTTTACCAAGACTAGCTGGGCCAAATTTCTAGTTTGATGATTCCAGAACTATAGCTTGCAGTACACACCAATACTTATATGCTAGATGATGATCAACCTTTTATGATCGATTCCACAACGTTTCTTTCACAATGCAATCGCATGACCGGAACTGGTCTATACCTTTAAGTGCTCTAAAGTACGATTTCAACTGTCCAAAAGGCTATTTTTCCCCTCTCGGTCACAAGGCTTCCTCGCATTTTAATAGTTGGAATGTGTCTTATCATTGTACAAACCCTTTATACTTTATTATGGTCTTGAAGCGGGTAGGGAGTAAAGATCAATGCTTCTCTCTAGTAAAGGGGGTGGGACAACACTTTTGCCACCCTTTCTGATTAGACATCAAGCTCTTTCTGAAGTTGGCTGGAATTTTCCGTGGTGTTTCAAACTATACTTGATTACAGAAGCAATTGTTTCACTCGGTCGCTACACTCCCTCGCATGGTATTGAACTTTCTGTCGAGCTGTAATATTCTGAGTAATATAGAAACACTTCTATACGAGGTATGTTATTTCATTATTAAATAATAACTATACTTCGATTTGCACATATCTTAAATCTGCTTTTAATTAATACTGTACATATTGTTATCTTTTGTAAGCATTTTGCATCAAAGTAACAATACAGAAATATTAGTATTTTTCTGTGATTATGATGACAATGTTGATTTATTTTCTTCCTAAATAATAAATAATGACGATTATAATTACAATATTTATTATAAGAACAATAGTAATTATGATAAAAATTATAATAATAATGTTACTAAAAATCATCATCATCATCATCATCACCATATTTGGTAATAGAAGTAGTAGTATCATTATTGTTCTTATTATCATTATCCTGCCTTTATTATTGTTATTTTTGATATATATATAATCAATTTTTATCCGAGTCAATATTATCATCATGATAATAATTTTATCTCCATTCTGTTTATCTGATACATGTATTACTGCTTTCATACAAATGGACTTATTACAAGGGCTGGATTCAATTTAAGAAAGCAAAAATAAAATGTTTTCAATTCCTATGTCCTCGTATGATATGGCGATGTGGGTGTGGGGGGGGGGTGGTTCTTACTTTTTTAAACTTCAGGCGCGTGCAATATCCGTGTTTCGTTTTCAAACAAGCTCCATGTAATTGGCATACATAATCTTTTTGTTCACTCTATCATTCGTTTTGTTTAGGTGAATGACCTTGTCCAGCGATTTCCCGCTAAGAAGACAGAACTGGAGAAGAACATTCAAAATGTTGAATTACAACGCCATGAAGTATACACTGCCGTGCAGAAACTACTGGACGATGTCAGTCAAGCCTACAGCATCAAGGCCAAAGAGCTTGAAGAAAATCATCGAAAGCTCAATGAGCAAATCAATGCAGTAAAGCGGAGTTTCGATGACGACCTCAACGTCTTGAAATCCAAGGATCGACAGAGGATCAAGAGTATTTGTAGTTCAATAACACTGGTATCTAATGACAGACTGGGTCATCTCGAGACAGGCAGTCTTTCCGCTCATACATTGCTCTGTGAGGAGCTGGATGCTATGCTGAAGGAGGCTACTGATCACACTTCTGCGGCAGCCATAACGAAGAAAGCACAGGAGAAGAAGTTCAAGCCTGCAGATGATAGTCGTCTTGACCTCGGGAACATCTCAGAATCAGATCCCAAGTTGCAAGTCATTCAGTGTGTAAATCTACGGGGATGGATGTGGGGTATGACCCCGTACTCTGCTGACAGTGTGGCTATCGGATATTATAATACACATGGTATAGATATCATCGATTCAGCTAGTAAACAGGAACAGTTAGCAAACATACCAGATAACATGACGTGTTATGATCTTGTGTTTCAACAAGACAGGTCGTTATGCATATCGACGAGTCGGAGAGAAGCACACATATATTCTCCCAATGGTTCCAGGAAATTAACCATCCACGTGAAAGGCAATGGCTTTCGTCTCAAACTAAACAGAAGTCTGTCAGATGAAATCCTCATCGCCAACATTGATAATAAAGTCTACATCTATGACCCGACTGGATCCACTCTCAAACACACTGTTCCAACAAAACACAACAAGACGAGCGAGGTATCTGCCACCAGGTCGGGTTTGATCGTCACGAGTTCGTGTAACACCAATCCTAGCGTGGTGACGGTCTATGACAGGGAGGGGAATGCTGGGAAGTCTCTACAAGCTTCAAACGATGTCTACCTGTATGCTGCCGTGGATGAGCAGGACAGGGTGTATGTAGCGAACGTTGATCGTAAGAATGGTAACATGGCGATCAGGCTTTATGATCTTGATGGTCTGAACCTGAAGGAAAGAGTTGAGTTCAATGTACTTAATCTGACGCTTGGTTGGGGCTGGTGTTACTTGGTTTCCCTCTCTCCAGACATGCTTGCGTTTGGTTGTTTCACGAAGTTGTATTTTATCAAAGTATCACTGTAATCCATCTCACACTATATATTACCATTATTGGTGGTGTGCATACCTCTCTGCTCCAGTTCTACTCTAATATGGGCCTATAATGTGTCATATTATATTGTGTATTATGTGATAACTAAACGAATGAGATAATGCCCATTCTTTCGATTGATTTTAATTACCTGTATACAGTAGACATTATCTAATTTAATAATACGTTCCTCTATCGAAATTGTATTTAAATACTTAAATACATAAACTATATACTTCTTGTTCGCATGTTCTCATGTTCTATGTTTTATGTATTGTTTGACCAATGTCTATTTTTTTATAATAATAATGTAAAAACAAACAAATACTCAAACTAGGTGAACACACCCTAACAAGCCCAAAAACTGGCTTTTATTGTGTTCACCATTTTCCAATTATCCACTTATGTTTTTAATGTAGCCTGTACCTTGTTTCTCTTTGATTGCTATCCTTGTTTTGTTTTGTGTTCTTCTTAATCGTTTGATTGAAATGTCATGGTCTTATAATGTTTTTATTGCCTATTGACTGTTTTTACACATTGTTTTAATTGATGTTGGAATTTGGAAATAAACGATTTGATTTGATTTGATTGTACAATTGTTTTTTCTTTGATATCTTAACAAATGATTGGTACTGCAAAATCAAAGAATAACAGCGATTACATACTCACTGTTGAAAGTTTTTCAGCCTGACTCATCGTTTTCTTTTTTTTGCGATTTACTCTAATGAGTGCAAGATAAATTTCCTTAGTATGATAATATTCGTTGCTATATTCTTTGATTGATATTGCATTTGTTTGTGTGTGTGGCAAAACACATACTGATTAAATAATGTACTTTAGAGGAAAATGTCTTTTTTAAACATTTGGTATCGATATTCCCTCCTCCCTTTTCCTTCTGCTCCACCGTAACATAAATTAATGCTACTCAAAAGCAATTCAAAACTTTAGAGACTTTGAAGTTGAACTTAAGAGGTACCTATCACTTGAGATGCAAGACATAGAAGCAAGTGATATGTATAACTTGAAAAATACTGATTAAATTCTTGTTATTTGCCTTATGTTGCTATTCTCAAAGTATTTAAACATCTATTTTGTTTGTGCTTATATTTCTTGATTGTTATTGTAATTACTTTTTTATCTTTAAATGAATAAATAATTAATACTGACTAAGTTAATACCACCCCATTGTTTGTTATAATGTAAAGAAGAACAATGTATTAACACAAATGAGGTCTATGTTATCAGTCGAAAGTTCTGCTTATTGACTAACATCCTAAATCATGTAAGAATATTATCATAGCTTTGTAAACTTTTCTTGCATTTTTGTTACAACTGGTGATGTCACTTCGTATATTTCATGTGAATTCGGCAGTTGTCTTTTTTTTTATTATTACCGCTTCAATTAAATTTTATTCAGTTTAGGTAAATTCGATTCAATTCAATTAAATCTAAACAGACCACTAATTTGTGATGTAAAATGATGAGTATATAAGACCTAACTCTGATCATGCTAGTAGACATGCATGACAAACCCAGGGATGAAACTGGAGAAAACATCATTTTAATGTTTTCCTATCGTTTGAAAAACTGCCTACCAGTTGATATGTTTGTAAGAAGATGATATCGAATACATTTCTCTTGTACACTTGAACGACCTGACTTGGGGAAATTTTTATTTA
The DNA here is from genome assembly GCA_035222895.1 of Strongylocentrotus droebachiensis. Classification (NCBI taxonomy): domain Eukaryota; kingdom Metazoa; phylum Echinodermata; class Echinoidea; order Camarodonta; family Strongylocentrotidae; genus Strongylocentrotus; species Strongylocentrotus droebachiensis. The sequence goes on along the minus strand of JAVYIG010001691.1, from coordinate 153,664 downwards.
CCCCGTTCTTTTATTTCATTTATAAAAAAGAATGTGTGGGCCGGGGGGAGGGGGGGGGGGGGATATAATAATTACATCTCGATGGGCAATTGGTGTTAGTTTATGCTTATGGTGAAGTATAGTCATAGAGCTTCCATTCAAAAATTTGTGGTAAATGAGCTAGATGCAGTGTAATAAGCCATATGGGGGGGGGGGGGGGATCATATGTCATATTTTGTATTTTCCCCTAAATTTTTGTCTCTTTTTAAAATAGATAGTAAGTACACGCTATAAAGGGAGCATATATTACATGTTCATTATTTTGATGTGTAAGTACATAGTATTATTGATTGACACTGGATATTTGTGTCACATACATATATCTGTGCAACAGATATACCTTTGTTATTTCTGCAAGCGTAACCAAATTAAAATAACAGCATATTTTCAGATTATAAAAACGACATCCTGAATTTGTTTCATTGTTACTGATGTGAACAACGAAACAAATCGAAGGAATTGCACATATTATCATGCCTTTGGTAATATACATGTGTTTATAGAAGAGAGAGAGAGAGTCAGATAGGGATACAGAGAGAGAGAGAAATGGAGACAGAGAGGGAGAGAGAGAGAGAGAGAGAGAGCGCGCGTGTGAGAAAAAGAGCCTAGAGGGAGAGCACGAGATCGAGCGTGTATGCACTTGTGTGTGTGTGTTTGTGTGAGAAACAGAGAGAGAGGAAGAGAGCATACAAAAGAAAGAAAAAAGACAGAAGCATATATCCGACAGAATGGTGATGAGAGAAACTTCATTTTGTTCTGTTACGCGACCCATGTTGTAGGGTACACACACGATAATATTTCAAATAATTCATATTTGCGTGCAAGAAACATCATTATAAATTATAAATATATAAATAATTTTCACATTATCAGCTCTTGAGACAGACATAATTTGCATTATCAGGGTTAAAAGTCTCAATCAAGAGATTTCTAATAGGAGATGAAGAAATGATTTTTTTTTTCAGGCAAATTTTAAGCGAAACTGTTGACAGAGAAAGAGGAAGAGAAAAAAAGAAAAGGAAAGAGGTAAAGGAAAAATAGTTGATAAAAAAGGGATAAATTACAAGTAACCGTCCTTTACCCTTCCAAATAAAGTCATGATAACAAATGCTGTTACCAAGGATTACTAACATAATTTTATACTCAATGCCGATATTAGTCGCCCTCTATTGCTGAATACCACCATCAAGTTCAAAGGTGTATACTTTAATATACGATCGATCTGTGGGAAAACCAACATTGGATGGAAGTTAGCCGGATTCAAGTCGGATACCAATATTACCTACGTGATTCCGGCCAGGATCAACGCACGAAAACCCACTCCTATTTATGGGTATGCACAGAGCCACAAACTGCATTAAACTGACGAGCCTGCATGTACTGAGTGTTAGTACTATGAGCTGAGCACACTTTGAAGTTTTATCGGACATCAATAGGATATAGACGTATAATGAGCTCGTGTTTGTAATTAGCCAGAAATCCGATATTTGTACCAATGGCTGAGAAGGCTGAGGAAAAGAAAGCTCCAAGCTCTTCAGAGAACCTGACGTGTCCACTATGTATTGATATCTTCGATGAGGCAACCATGCTGACTTCATGTGGACACACCTTCTGTCGGAAATGTCTCAGGAACTATGACCTGTCCCATCAGGATCTTGATCACATGATCTGTCCTCTCTGCAGAGAGATCACCAAGTTGTCTGCGAACCGTGTTGATGATTTCCTTACCAATGTGATGGTCAACGGACTCGTAGACGATTACCACGTCATGTGTGGAGGGGTGAATGCTGTCCTTGAGATGCGTCCAAAATGCACTGCTTGCAAGTTTCAGAAAGATGCTGTCTCATTCTGCTGTACATGTAATAACTACGTTTGTGATAAGTGTCTGGATTGTCATCAACATCTTACAGCCTATGAAGGTCACGAGATTGTATCCATACAGGACATCATCAACGGGAAGGTCTGCATTAGTCATCAATTCGAGAAGTGCTGCATCCACAAACAAGAGAACAAAGATATGTTTTGTGAGGATTGTAAGGTCCATGTCTGTCTCAAGTGCGTGATCGTCGGTCATAAAAATCACAACATTGCGAATCAGGCTGACTTCGAGCAGCAGTTACGACTTAAGGTAAAATTATTTATATTTTGATAAAAAATCATTCTGTTTGGCTAAGGCCTGACAAGTGGTACTCATAACATTCAGATAGGGGAATTAAGGTACCAAAGGAACCAAAAATGGGGAGGGGCAGAGGGGATTGATGTCCCCACGCATCATTCAAGTGGGGGACAAAATTGACTTCAGCCTTTTGGGCCCCCCTCGCAAGGAAAACAAAAAATGGAAAATTACATTATTTTCCTTTGCATCATAATAAGATTTCAAGTGCATTGAAAAGTAATTTTTCAGCATCCTAAAATCAACATATTTCTTCACGCGGTCGCTTCATAAACTCCCTCGTATATTAATAGACCAAGTGTGTATTGTATATACACAATACACACTTGGTCTATTAATATATGTAAACCCTGTCTATAATATAGGCAACACAACCAAGGGAGCAGATTCTCCCATCTATATAGGGTTGGGGCAAAAAAAGATCCCCCCCCCCCAATGACAAGGATTGTAAAGTCCACGTCTGTCCCAGTTGGTCATCAAAATCGCAAAATTAAAAAATCAAGAATCAGGCTGACTTCGGTTTAAGGTAATAGTCGTTTCCTTAAGGTACCAATGGTTTAATAATTCAATTTGGGGTGGCCTCCCAAAAGGAAAAAAAGAGAAATTAATTTGATTCCTTTGCCATATAACAAGATTACAAGTTCTCTCAAATGTAAATTTTCAGCATCCTAAAATCAACATTTCGCCACTCGGTCCTTACGCTCCTTTGAATATTAATAGACCGGGGCCCTGTCTTACAAAGAGTTGCAATTGATCCGAATCAATCGCAAGTTTCCAGTCTCCTTTCTCTTATGTACATAGTTGCGATTGATATCTTTTGCGAGTAACTTGCGATTAATATCAACTCTTTGTAAGACAGGGCCCTGGTGTTTAATATGATTGTAAACCTTGTCTAAAATATAGGCACCACAAGCATGGGATAAGATATTCCTATCTATCAAAGGGTTGGGTAAAAATGAGAGTATATTGAAGAGAAATAGAAAGAAAGAGAGCAAGAAAGAAAAAATAGTTAACTGCCAGTGTCACATTATAACGAGGTATCAAAATATGCTCATCTGACCATGATTATATGCCTAAAACCCCGAGGGCTCTGCCCCCTGGGTTCCACCTAGGGCCCTAAGGCGGGCCCTTAGATGCTCATCTGACGGTAATTTAATGCCTAAAAGCCCTGATTTCTGGGGGCTCTGCCCCCTGGACCCCACGCCAAATAGTGTCCTGCCAGTGTCACAAAATAATAAGGTATCAAAAAATGCTCATCTGACCGTAATTAAACGCCTAATATCCCTGAGCTTCCGGGGGCTCCGCCCCCTGAACCCCACGCCAATTTGTGACCTGCCAGTGTCACAATTAGGTATCAAAATAATGCTCATCTGACCGTAATCAAATGCCTAAAACCCTTGAACTTCCTGGGCTCTGCCCCCTGGACCCCGACTAGGGCCCTAAGGCGGACCCCTGAATGCTAATGTGACCGTAAATTATTGCCTTAAACCCCTGAGCTTCCGGGGGGCGGACAAGGTATCAACATAATGTTCATCTGACCGCAGGCGCGTAGCCAGCTGGGTGGTGGGGTGGTCCCCCAAAAACGCCGGCCAAAAAAAGAGAGAGGAGTGAAAAGGAAGAGGACGTAGGAAGAAGCGGGAGTAGATAGAGAACATTTTTGAAATTAAGGATTAAGAGTCGAGAACGGTACAAAGAATCGTCTTCTTTCTCTAATACTTTAATAAAACGTCAAAGCTTCCGCGCTTCGCGCGGGGGAGAGGGGGGGGGGGGAGGGGGAGGGGGGAGGGGGGGGGGAAGAGGGGGAACTGAATTCAGACGAGGATAATTTTCGAGAACGGTACAACGAATCGTCTTCTTTCTATAATAATTTAAAGAAAACGTCGAAGCTTCCGCGCTTCGCGCGGGAGGGGGGGGGGGGACTGAATTTAGACAAGGATTAAGATTCGAGAATGGTAATAAGAATCGTCTTCTTTCTCTAATGAAATAATGAAACGTCAAAGATTCCGCGCTTCGCGCGGGGGAGGGGGAGGGGGAATTGAATTCAGACGTGGATAATTTTCGAGAACGGTACAACGAATCGTCTTCTTTCTATAATAATTTAATGAAACGTCGAACCTTCCGCGCTTCGCGCGGGAGGGGGGGGGGGGATACTGAATTTAGACAAAGATTAAGAGTCGAGAACGGTACAACGAATCGTCTTCTTTCTCTAATGATTTAATGAAACGTAAAAGCTTTTGCGCTTCGCGCGGGAGGGAGGGGGAAACTAAATTCAGACGAGGATTATTTTCGAGAGCGGTACAACGAATCGTCTTCTTTGTCTAATAATTTAATGAAACGTCGATGCTTCCGCGCTTCGCGCGGAAGGGGGGGGGGGAACTGAATTTAGACAAGGATTAAGAGTCGAGAACGGTACAACTAATCGTCTTCTTTCACTAATGATTTAATGAAACGTAAAAGCGTCCGCGCTTTGCCCGGGAGGGGGGAAACATAATTCAGACGAGGATTATTTTTGGGAACGGTACAACGAATCGTCTTCTTTCTCTAATACTTTAATAAAACGTCAAAGCTTCCGCGCTTCGCGCGGGGGGAGGGGGGGAGGGGGGAGGGGGGAGGGGGGGAGAGGGGGAACTGAATTCAGACGAGGATAATTTTCGAGAACGGTACAACGAATCGTCTTCTTTCTATAATAATTTAATGAAACGTCGAAGCTTCCGCGCTTCGCGCGGGAGGGGGGGGGGAAACTGAATTTAGACAAAGATTAAGAGTCGAGAACGGTACAACGAATCGTCTTCTTTCTCTAATGATTTAATGAAACGTAAAAGCTTTTGCGCTTCGCGCGGGAGGGAGGGGGAAACTAAATTCAGACGAGGATTATTTTCGAGAGCGGTACAACGAATCGTCTTCTTTGTCTAATAATTTAATGAAACGTCGATGCTTCCGCGCTTCGCGCGGAAGGGGGGGGGGGAACTGAATTTAGACAAGGATTAAGAGTCGAGAACGGTACAACTAATCGTCTTCTTTCACTAATGATTTAATGAAACGTAAAAGCGTCCGCGCTTTGCCCGGGAGGGGGGAAACATAATTCAGACGAGGATTATTTTTGGGAACGGTACAACGAATCGTCTTCTTTCTCTAATACTTTAATAAAACGTCAAAGCTTCCGCGCTTCGCGCGGGGGGAGGGGGGGAGGGGGGAGGGGGGAGGGGGGGAGAGGGGGAACTGAATTCAGACGAGGATAATTTTCGAGAACGGTACAACGAATCGTCTTCTTTCTATAATAATTTAATGAAACGTCGAAGCTTCCGCGCTTCGCGCGGGAGGGGGGGGGGGAAACTGAATTTAGACAAAGATTAAGAGTCGAGAACGGTACAACGAATCGTCTTCTTTCTCTAATGATTTAATGAAACGTAAAAGCTTCCGCGCTTCGCGCGGGAGGGGGGAAACTGAATTTAGACGAGGATTAAAAGTTATAACGGTACAACGAATCGTCTTCTGTCGCTAATGATTTAATGAAGCGTAAAAGCTTCCGCGCTTCGCGCGGGAGGGAGGGGGAAACTAAATTCAGACGAGGATTATTTTCGAGAGCGGTACAACGAATCGTCTTCTTTGTCTAATAATTTAATGAAACGTCGAAGCTTCTTGTAACTTTACCAAGACTGCGCCAAATTTCTCATCATTTTGATGATTCCAGAACCTTGCAGTACACACCAATACTTATATGCTTGATGATTAACCTTTTCTGATCGATTCCACAACGTTTCTTTCACAATGCAATCGCATGACCGGAACATGGTCTATACCTTTAAGTGCTCTAAAGTACGGTTTCATAAACTGTCCAAAACGCTATCTTTTTTCCTCTCGGTCACCATTTTAATAGCTGGAATGTGTCTTATCATTGTACAAACCCTTTATACTGTATTATCAAGAAGTTACCAGGTATTATGGTCTTGAAGCGGTAGGGAGTATAGATCAATGCTTCTCTCTAGTGAAGAGGGTGGGACAACACTTTTGCAACCCCTCTCACTAGACATCAAGCTCATTCTGTTGCCCGCATATAAACTCACTCATACCTGTAATTATGTCAATCATTATTTTGAAGTTGGCTGGAAATTTCCGTGGTGTTTCAAACTATACTTGATTACACTTTGAAATTTTACAGAAGCAATTTATTGTTTCGTTCGGTCGCTATACTCCTTCGCATTATAGTACATGTTCTGTCGAGCTATAATATTCTTGATAATATTGAAACACTTATATGAGGTATATTTTGTCATTATCAATATAATAACTTTAAATATGCTTTATTTTGCAAATACATGTATCTTAAATATGTTTTGATACTATATATAATGTTATCTTTTTGTATAAGCAATTTTCATCAAAGTAAAAATACATAAATATTTGTCTTTATCTATGATTATGATGACAATTTAGGTTTTTATTTCTCTTCATAAACAATAAATAATGATAATAGTAATAACAGTAATGATAAAAACAAAAGTAACTATGTTAACATAAATAGTAATAATATGTTAATAAAAGTCATCATCATCATCATCACCATAACTGGTTATAGAAGTAGAAGTAATATTCTTCTTCTTATTATCATTATCTTGCTTTAAGTATTGTTATTACTAATATTTATTATCATTATTTATCATTATTACCATCATGATGACTATCATTATTATGATTATGATAATACTATTACTATTTGGCCTATCGCCATTCTGTTTATGTAATATTACTGCTTTCATACAAAGGGACTTATTACAAGGACTGGATTCCCTTTTAAGAAAGCAAAAAAAAAGAATGTATTCAATTCCTATGTCCCTCGTATGATATACGATGATGTGGGGGGGGGGGTTCTTACTTTTGTGAAACTTAAGGCGGTTGCAAAATCCATGTTTCGTTTTCAAACTAGCTCCATGTACCTTGCAAACATCTCATGATAGAAAATGTTCTTTTCACTTCTCTATTATTTGTTTTGTTTAGGTGAACGACCTTGTCCAGCGATGTGCCGCTAAGAAGACAGAACTGGAGAAGAACATTCAGAATGTTGAAGTACAACGCAATGAAGTATACACTGCCGTGCAGAAACTACTGGACGATGTCAGTAAAGCCTACATCATCAAGGCCAAAGAGCTTGAAGAAAATCATCGAAATCTCATCGAGCAAATCAACGCAGTAAAGCGGAGTTTCGATGACGACCTCAACGTCTTGAAATCCAAGGATCGACAGAGGATCAAGAGTATTTGTAGTTCAATAACACTGGTAGCTAATGACAGACTGGGTCGTCTTGAGACAGACAGTTTGTCTGCTCATACCTTGCTCTGTGAGGAGCTGGATGGCATGCTGAAGAAGGCTACTGATCACACTTCTGCGGCAGCCATTACGAAGAAAGCACAGGAGAAGAAGTTCAAGCCTGCAGATGATAGTCGTCTTGACCTCGGGAGCATCTCAGAATCAGATCCCAAGTTGCAAGTCATTCAGTGTGTAGGTCTACGGGGACAGATGTGGGGTATGGCCCCGTACTCTGATGACAGTGTAGCTATCGGATATATTGATAGATGTGGTATAGATATCATTGATTCAGCGGGTAAACAGGAGCAGTATGCAAACATACCAAGTAACATAACGTGTCATAATCTTGTGTTTCAACAAGACAGGTCGTTATGTATATCGACGAGTGAAACAGAAGCACACATATATTCCCCCAATGGATCCAGGAAATCAACTTTCCACGTGAAAGGCAATGGCTTTATTTATCTCAAACTAAACAGAAGTCCATCAGATGAAATTCTCATCGCTAACAATGAGAATCAATTCTACATCTATGACCCGACTGGATCCACTCTCAAACACACTGTTCCAACAAAACACAACACGACGAGCCAGGTAGCTGCTACCAGGTCGGGTTTGATCGTCACGAGCAGTTACAGCAATCCAGGCGTGGTGACGGTCTATGACAGGGATGGGAATGCTGGTAAGTCTCTACAAGCTCCAGACGATGTCAACCTGTATGCTGCCGTGGATGAGCAGGACATGGTGTATGTAGCGAGTGGTGATCGTAAGAAGGGCAGCGTGTTGATTAGGCTCTATGACCTTGAAGGTCTGAACCTGAAGGAGAGAGTTGAGTTCAATGCACTTAATCTGACGCTTGGACATAGTTGGTGTTACTTGGTTTCCCTCTCTCCAGACATGCTCGCGTTTGCTTGTCGCGAGAAGTTGTATTTTATCAAAGTATCACTGTAATCCATCTCACATTCTATTATTGGGGGTGTGTATACCTCTCTGCTCCAGCTCTATAATGTGTCATATTATATTGTTTATTATGTAATAAATAAAAGCATGAGATGATGCCCATTCTCTCGATAGATCTGTATACAGTAGACATGATCCGATTTAATAATACATCCCTCTATCGAAATATTATTGAAATACGCAAATTATGCATAAACTATATACTTCTTGCGTTGTGTAATTGTTTTTTCTTTGATATTTGATTAAATGATTGGTACTGCAAAATAAAAGAATTACAACGATTACAGACACCCTGTTGAATTTTTTCGGCTAGACTGATCGTGTTTTCTTTCGATTTACTCTAATGAGTGCAAGATAAATCTCTTTAGTATGTCAGTATTCGTTGCTATATTCTTTGATTCGTATTTCATTTGTTTGTGTGTGTGACAAAACACATACTGACTAAATATTGTACTTGAGAGCAAACGTATTTTAAACGTCTAGTATCAATATTCCTTTATCCGTTCTCCTTCTGTTTCATCGTAGCACAATTTGATGCTACTTAAAAGCAATTCAAAAACTTTAGAGACTTTGAAGTTGAATTTAAGAGGTACCTATCACTTGAGACGCAAGAAATAGAAGCAAGTGATATGATATGTATAACTTGAATTTTTTTGATTAAATCCTTGTTATATGCCTCATGTTGTTATTCTCAAAGTATTTACATAATTTTATTTGTGCTTATATTTTTTTATTTTTGTTTAATGTAATTACTTTTTGTCTTTAAATGAATAAATATTTAATACAGATTTGTATCAAAAAAATTAAACAACATTCATGGGTCATCCTGTCAAATTATTACTGATTTGTTTTCATTTGATAATATTATTTTACTCTTTATAGTTATGCTACATTGAACTTGACTAATACGTCATATCAAATTTCTTTTCAAGCCTTACAGGACCATGGTGTAAATACTGCTGTATTTCATCACCAATTCATTCATGTTCATTTTGCACCCTGTCTGGAAAGCCTTTAAATTGAATGCTCTGGAGACTGATAATATGACAGATGTTTGCTATGATGTAGAGAACAACAATACATTATCAAAAGTTACGTCTAGGTTAACAGTCGGAAGTTCTGCTTATTGATCAACATCCTAAATCATTTAAGAATATTATCATTATCTTTGTAAACTTTTACTGCATTTCTGTTATAATTAATGATGTCACTTCGTATATTTCATGTGAATTCAGCAGTTGTCCTTTTAATGATAAAATCTTCTTCAATTGAATTCAGTTTAGTTATATTAGATTAAATTGAACTCGATCTATACAGATACTCTTGATGATAACCGCATCCGATAGAAAATGTTGTTACTTATTTGTGAAGAAAGAAAGTCGATTCTTATGGTTCAAATAGAGCGGCTCTTTCGATTCAGAATCCTGGTCTCCATACTGTTTTTGTAAACAGTTTGTAAAGCACTTTTAACACATGTCTCACAGTTTGTATTTCCCTCTTTTTCTTGTGTTTTTTAATGGTAGAAAAATATTATAGAAAATATGTATACGCTGTAAACCTACCCTGTAATTACGTGTTGTAAGCACATGGTATTGGTGATTGACACTGGAAGAGTCCTTTAATATGATGGTTGACAGAAAGAAGAAAAAAGAGAAAGATAGAAATGGAGGGAGATAACGGAAGAATAGTGGAGGAAGAGGGGTGAAAAACTAGTGTAGTTAATACCGTCCTTTACTCTTCTAAATATACTAATGAAAGCAAATAAAACGTCTTGCTCTATTATCCAGGATTCTAAAGTGGATCTCCAACATATAATACTTGTATATCCACAACTGAAAGCCTAAATAAGTCGCCCTCTAAATAGAGATACCAACACCAAAAAAAAAGGAAGATTAAAACCGCCAGGTCAAAGGTGCATGCTTTATACAATGGCCCCTACCAAAAATGCTTATACGCCCTATGAGAAAACCCATTTCTATTCATAGGATGTTAAAACTGCATGATATTGACAGACAATCTACTCAAATATGAGTTTACCATTGTAACCAGGTTTATATTCAAGGACACAGTTGAAAAGAGACTGGTTGTGCGTGGGCCTCGATTGAGGTGTCTATTTACATTCGAGAATCAAAATAAAGTTGTGGGAGCAAATATAATTGAAGTACAATGTTATCACTTATCAATACAAAACACATATTTTCTCGACTGTATTTTGCTACGCACCGTCTAGCTGGGTTCTTTTAACAATTTCTCTGGTAACCTTTCGTCTGACTTTTTAGCTCCTGATTTACGATACATCTGTTTTTGTTATTGCTCTTTCAAATATGTATGTTTCTTAGTTTGAAATGCTTTTCATTTAAATCATACTTATTCCGGAAGACTAACATGTTCATTTGTTATATACACCAGAATGCGATAGTTATTACGTTCATATCTCTGTCCATATTAATCTTAGGTAAACGAGAGATATCCATGCAAAAATCAATATTAAAATTATACATCACGACTTGTTTGATATAAAGGGAAATTTTGTTCCATTCACATTCAATAAATACATGGACAATGTACTACGTGGTACTTGGGGCAGTATCTGTCATCTGCTTATCCAAATTTGTAAATAATGTTACTAACAGGTAGTATATAATTGTAAAGCGATGCATAATCACACCCTCCTAAACAATGTTCCCTTGTATACGTCAAATATCTTTGAACACGGAAGACTAATAAATGAAGGTCTCTTTGTATCATATTTTCCAAAAAGACAGCTTCTGTTGGTGGATGTCCGTTTTAAAATATCAGATTGTAGAACGTTTGCTCTTTATAGGTCACTGAGATAAAATCGTAATTTTTCATAATCTGTAATAAGAGGTGCATAATAGCATAATCTTTAGAGAGCATTTCCGAGCAAAAACTATCTCCATATGTTAAATGATATCACGGTCCCCCCCCCCCCCCTTTTCCCTCATATTTCCCCTCGCTCACACCTCTTTTGTTGCTGATGTGCCATTCGATTGGGGGACAAGTGCACACCTCCCCCCCCCCCCCCCCCCCCCCCCCCCAACTTGTAGCTACGCCAATGACTGTAGATATATAGCTGGGGAAATAGAATTGTGTATTGTGTTGATAGTAAGAGTTTCGAGGTTGAAATCACACACGCTAAATTTATACATTTTTCTCACAGCGTATGACATATTCTAAATCAATAAATACGAAAACTGTTCAAACTCTATACATGCTATGTTCTGTTGGTGAGGCGCCATTAATTATACATTCGCCCATTGCATATGTATTTGTATGTGCTACAAACTCGTTACAACCAACATTATGTGGTCGACATAAAGTTCAAATCCAGTTTATTCAATGAGGACATGATTGTCAAGTTTAGTCAAGGCACAATAGTTTAGCTCTAAAAACTCACGTCTCTCTGGTAATACCTATTTTTGTCAAATTATCGAAAAGTGAATCTGGAGGGGAAAAAAAATCTTTTAATGTTTCCCTATCGTTCATAAAAATGACTGAAAACCATTTTGACCTGAGATCTTTTATATTAGTTTTGGTGGCATCATAATAAATTACATACAACCTCTTCTTCCTGAACAAGTTTGTTTCAAAGGGTAAATGCGGTGACCCTATGTGATCGACTTTGATTCCCTTTTCGGGGGGGGGGGGGGCTTATATTACATGTTCATTCTTTCTTTGTAAGTACATGATATTGTTGATTGACACTGGATATCTGTGTCAGATACATTGTACTAGCTGATATCACCATCTTGTCGCTGTTTTCACGAAGTGACGGTAGTGAAAACAAATTGCATTCACTTTGCGTTACGATTTTCCTCACTACCGTCACTTCGTGAAAATAGGGATTCTGTGAAACAGGTATCCCTTTGATATTTCTGCGAGCGTAACCAAATCGAAATAATAAGAGCAGGATATTTTTCAGTTTATAAAGATGATATCCTGAATTTGTTTCATTATTACTGATGTGAAAAATACCTTGAAGGAATTGAACATATCATGGCCTTTGGTAATATTCATGTGTTTATAGAAGAGAGGTGGAGACAGGGAGGGAGAGAGAGAGAGAGAGAAAGAGAGAGAGAGGGAGGGAGAGAGAGAGAGAGAATGGAGAGAGAGAGAGAGAGTCAGATAGACAGACGTAGAGGCACACAGAGAGAAATGGAGACAGAGAGAGAAAAAGAGAGAGAGAGAGATAGAAAGCATGTGAGAAAAAGAGAGTGAGAGCACGAGACCGAGTGTGTGTGTTCGTGCGTTTTTGTGTGTGTTTGTGTGAGAGGTAATGGGAGAGAGAAAGAGAGAGAGCTAGATAGAAAGCGCGACAAAAAGAAAGAAAGACAGCACAAGAAGAAAGAAAGTAAGAAAGAAGTATAATATCCGACAGAACTGTGATGAGAAAATACTGTATTTTGTTGTTCTGAACCCATGCTGTAGGGTCCACGCAAGATTATTTGATAATAATTCATATTTCCGTGCAATATACATCATTATAAGTTATAAATATATATTATTTTAACATTATCAGCTTTTGAGATAATGCACATTATCAGGGTTATAAGTCTAAATCAAGAGATTTTTATGAGGAGAGGAAGTGGTGCAATATTTTGTCAGACAAATTATAAGCGAAATTGTTAACAGAGAAATAGAAAGAGAAAAATTGAAAGAGATACAAGAAGAAAAGTGAAGAAAGAAAGGGATGGAATACAAATTACCCTCCTTTAACCTTCCAAATAAAGTCAATTATAACAAATGTTGTTACCAAGAATTATTAATGTGGATCTGGAACTTCATTCCACACTCAAAGCCCATATCAGCCGCCCTCTATTGCTGAATACCACCATCAAGTTCAAAGGTGCATATATACGATCGATATGTGGGAAAACCAACTCCTATTTATAGGATCCACAAACAGCATTATATACTGACGGGCTTGCATGTACTGACTGTTATAAGCTGAGCAAAGGTTTATCGGACATCAATTGAATATAGGCGTAGAATGAGCTCGTGTTTGTAATTAGCCAGAAATCTGATATTGTACCAATGGCTGAGAAGACCGAGGAAGAGAAAGCTCCAAGCTCTTCAGAGAATCTGACGTGTCCACTATGTCTTGATATCTTCGACGAGGCAACCATCCTGACTTCATGTGGACACACATTCTGTCGGAAATGTCTCAGGAACTATGCCCTGTCCCATCAGGATCTTGATCACATGATCTGTCCTCTCTGCAGGGAGATCACCAAGATGTCTGCGAACCGTGTTGATGATTTCCCCACCAATGTGACGGTCAACGGACTTGTAGACGATTACCACGTCATGTGTGGAGGGATGAATGCTGTCCTTGATATGCGTCCAAAATGCACTGCTTGCAACTTTCCGAAAGATGCTGTCTCATTCTGCTATACATGTAATAACTACATTTGTGATAAGTGTCTGGATTGTCATCAACATCTTAAAGTCTTTGAAGGTCATGAGATTGTATCCATTCAGGATATCAACGATGGGAAGGTCAGTATTGGCCATCTTTCCGAGAAGTGCTGCATCCACAAGCAAGAGAACAAAGATATGTTTTGTGAGGATTGTAAGGTCCATGTCTGTCTCAAGTGCGTGATCGTCTGTCATCAAAATCACAAGATCAAGAATCACGCTGACTTCGAGCAGCAGTTACGTCTTAAGGTAAGTGGGTTCATTTGACAAAAAGTAATTGCGTTTGGCTAAGGCCTGACAAGTTGTACTCATACAATTCAGATGGAGGTATGGTACCACAGACGCCAGAAGTGGGGGTCAGAGGGGGTTAATGTCGCCGCATTATTCAAGTGGGGACATCCACCCAACAGTTAGTACATGCTTTTGTTACTTCGCACCTTGATAATTGCAATTCATTACTCTTTCGACTACCCACCAACCACATTAACCGATTGCAAAAAGTTCAGAATGCTGCTGCTCGCCTTGTAACTAACTCTAGAAGATCATCACATATCACATATCTTAAGTATGTTGAATATTAATTTAAATTATTTGTATGCGCCTTGAGCATCTCTAGAGATGGATATGTTGCGCTTTATAAATATTGTTAGTATTATTATTTATTATTGATTTCAGTTCTCTGGGCCCCCTTCGCACGGAAAAATACAAAAATTACATTAAATTCCATTGCATCAAAATATGCTTTCAAGTACTATGTAAATTGTCAGCATCCTAAAATCAACATTTCGCCACTCGGTCCTTGCGCTCCCTTGTCTATTATGATTGTAAACCTTGTCTACAATATAGGCACCGCAAGCAAGGGATAATCCTATGTATCAAAGGATTGGGGCAAAATGAGATCCCCCTTGACAATAACTTTTTTTGCAGTTTGGTATGGTATGGTATGGTATTTATTTCATTCTTTATAAAAAAAAACATATACAATACATACAGAGTATTAACAAAAAAATACATAAATACATGTAGAAGGGTAACATTACAGATAATATGAATACAATAACATTTACAAGGAAACTAGTTAAGAAAGCAAATTTATGTCGAATGAGGGGTCAACAGAAAAGAGCATTTAGCCTTGTTAAACGTTGACCCCTAAACAAGTACGTAATTAACATAACATTAAGAAGAAAAAGAAAGCAGGTAGAAACAGTAAATCGGAAAAGGAAAACATTACACAAAAAAATAACATATATATATATATACTATGATATTAAGGTTGTTGAGTAACAATTTAATAAAAACAATCGAAAGGAACGTTTAAAACTATTTAAGGAAGGTTGATTCTTTAGATGGTTTGGAATCGTGCTCCATAGATGAGGACCTTTATAAAAAATAGTAAACTTTGAAATATTAGTTCTAACTTTTGGCAGATGGTATTCAACAGCATTGCGTGTATTATAATTATGTATGTTACTATTTAAAATGAATGTTGATGTAATTGGAGATGGTAATAAACCTCTAGAACACATAAACATAAATATTGCAATATTCAATCTATTAATGTCATAAACATTTAGGAGATTTAACAGTTAAGGTCAGTCACCAGATAAATCCTCTTAATTGTAAAGTTTAACCATTCCAAAACATTCATTTTATCAGTTATTGGTCGCTACTCTCCGATACAAAATATAAAAAGATGTGTGAGCCTATGTTTGTACTGTAGAAATCATGTCTTCTAGAGGTACTAAAAGAGAGGGGCATATTATTCCCTATATCGGAGGTGGGGCAAAATTGCTTCTCTCCCCTCCCCATCACAAAGCTCAATATCTTTACAAACAAAGCAGGACTTGTTTTCCCCCTCCTCCCTTGTCAGAGAAAATTTTGACATCATTAAAAGGTAAAGACCAGTTTTGGAAACGCCCCCTTCTCAAAAAATGAAATGGAAGCTCTTATTACCAATCATGTGAAAGAATATGTTTTGACTAATACGTAATCATACACATTTTGCCGAGAAACCGCCTACTAATTGATATATTTGGTAAATTAGTATATCTATTTGGACCTGATAGATATGACGCACTATAGTCGCGCACGTGTCGCGTAGTCCCATATACATCTTTCTGGGTACAGTGCTTGTAACTTTACCAAGACTGGGCCAAATTTCGTATCATGTTGATGATTCCAGAACCTTGCAGTACACACCAATACTTATATGCTAGATGATCAACCTTTTCTGATCGATTCCACAACGTTTCTTTCACAATGCAATCGCATGACCATAACTGGTCTTTATCTTTAATGTTGCAGTAAAAACCCCAAAAAGGAGATTCTTAAAAACAAAGTGTCTCCATTCCAAATTCTTGAATTCTCTCTGTCTATCAAGGTGGCGGCTAAATTTGTTTCGCCCCTTTAAAAGACATAATTTCGTCGTATATCGATTATCTTCTAGTGATTCTGTGAAGGTACAAAATTGCAACATGTAATGATCTGACTTTTCATGTTTTCAGTAATTCTTGTTAACTCCCTTAATGGGGCCCCTCGTAAGAGAAAGAAAAATATTGAGAAAATGCATGAAATAACTGTGATGCATAGCGATGTGTAGTAATTTTCTGTTGCTATAAAATACAAATTTAAATTTTTCATACTCAACATTTTCTCGCTCGATCGCTAATTAGATCCATCGCAATTCATTTGATGCAGTTTGTAATTTAAAAATCCTCTACCACAGGGCCCTCGAAACTGCAAAAAGAGGGATTGTTTTAAAGTTCCAAAATTTTGTTTCCCCATCACTATGTCACTTATACGCTCACTAGCATAGTAACAGAAGCATTTAACAAAAAAATTATAATCCCCTAGAAACGATCTACACCAAGGCCCCGGAGTATTTGGTTAGAGCTTTCCTCTTTAAAAGGGGAGCAGGAAAATTAAAGGCCCCGCAGAATCGAAAAGCATTTAAGTGTCCTAAAATACCGTTTTAACTTTCCAAAACGCCATTTTTTTCCCTCTCGGTCACTAGGCTTCCTCGCATTTTAATAGTTGGAATGTGTCTTATCATTGTACAAACCCTGTCTGCTATGTCTGCTCTTGAAGCGGGTAGGGAGTGCAGATCAATGCTACTTTCTAGTAAAGCTACACTAGCTTCTAGCTACACTCCCTCGGATAGTTGTACACTTTCTGTCGAGCTATCGTTAATAACATAGAAACACTTTGATATGAGGTTATGTTATGTCATTACTAAATTAATAACTTCAAGTATGCTTTAATTTGCAAATATTTTAAATCTGCTTTTGTGTTTTAAAACATATGCTTAAGAAAGCTACATTCCCATCCAATACTAAAAAAGAAAAGAAAAAAGGAGTGCAATGTATTTTTTTTTTTTTTTTGGTTGAAAATACAAGAAACCTATCTTTATAAATATCAAGAAAAATTGAGGTAGTAAGCGTGGCTACATTTCATAGCTATACATTAGTACAAACATCCTTGTGAACAATCCAGAGCCCCCCCCCCCCCCCCCCATAAAGTTGGGACGGTTCCGATGCGCCTGGAAGGTACGAAGGGGTAGGTGGTAATATCATCTCAATTTCAATTCAGTTCAGTTCAGTTCATTTTCTTTCAACTGTTTAAAATCAAATAAACAAAGCATGTAATATAATTAAGAATACAAAATAAATGGTTAGGATGCCCTTTAAAAGTTAAGCTTGATAAAAACGGAGCACTCAATACATGTATTTTCTTCTTCTCTCCCTGTTTGTATCTTTCTGTCAATCTCTCTATCTCTTTGTTACCTCCTCATTTTGTGGTTCACCATTTAAAGAGGTGAAAGGGGTATGTTCCCAGGTATTACCCAGATAACTTCGTAAGGAATCAGTGATACTTCATTATTTTTTGTTTGAGCAAAAGAGTCTATAGCGATTTTTATCTTTTGTGGCATTTTGTATCAGAATATGATCGACAATGTTGATTTTTTATATATATATATATATATTTTTAATATAAGAACAATATTAATTATGATTTAAAATATAATAGTAATAACGTAAGTAGAAATCATCATCATCACCATAATTGGTAATAGAAGTAGTAGTATCAGTATTCTTCTTCTTATCATTATCTTGCTTTTATAAATGTTAATACTAATATTTATTATCATTATTTATCATTATAATCATGATGATGATTATTATTATTATTAGGATAATACTATTCCTATTTTGCCTATCTCCATTCAGCTTATCTCATATTACTGCTTTCATACATCTGGAGTACTTATTACAAGGGGTGGAAGCAGAAATAAAAAGAAAATTAGAAATTGCTCGGAATACATTTCTGGCAATGAATAGATTATTCACAAATAGAAAGGTGAAATTTGCGCTTAGGTTGAGACTAGTAAACTGTAATATGTATGGTCTGTCCTATTGTACGGAGCATAAACATGGAAAATAGAATAACATCTTTTGAATTGTGGATCTACAGAAGAATGATGAAAATATCCTGGAAACGAATGAAAACGAACAAAGAGATATTGCACATGGCAGGGCGTAAACTAATTGCACTAGTAGGATTAGTAAAGGAGAGAAACATCAAATACTTTGGTCATGTTAAAAGGCACCAACGTCTCTTAAAGGATGTATTGGAAGGAAGAGTGGAAGGAAGTAGACCTAGAGGGAGACCCAGAATCAACTGGGAAGAGAATGTCAAGAACTGGCGTGGACAAAAACTGCAAGAGTGCACCAGAATGGCAAAAGATAGAGTAAAAAAGAGAGATGTTACATTCAACCTCCGAACCGGGAGAAGATACTTAGATAGATAGATAGGATTCCCTTTTCAGAAAGCAAAAAAAAAATAAAATTGTAATGCTCTATCATCGTATGATGTGGGGGGGGGGGGGGACCTTTGTAAATCTTCAGGCGCGCGCAGAATTTTCGTTTCATTTTCAAACATACATCTCATGCTAGAAAATTTTCTTTTCCATCCTACTATTTGTTTTGTGTAGGTGAACGACCTTGCCCAGCGATGTGCCGCTAAGAAGACAGAACTGGAGAAGAACATTCAGAATGTTGAAATACAACGCCATGAAGTATGCACTGCCGTGCAGAAACTACTGGACGATGTCAGTCAAGCCTACAGCATCAAGGCCAAAGAGGTTGAAGAAAATCATCAAATGCTCATTGAGCAAATCAATGCAGTAAAGCGGAGTTTCGATGATGACCTCAACGTCTTGAAATCCAAGGATCGACAGAGGATCAAGAGTATTTGTAGTTCAATAACACTGGTATCTAATGACAGACTGGGTCGTCTTGAGACAGACAGTCTGTCTGCTCATACCTTGCTCTGCGAGGAGCTAGATGCCATGCTGAAGGAGGCTACTGATCACACTTCTGCGGCAGCCATTACGAAGAAAGGAGAAGATGTTCAAGCCTGCAGATGATAGTTGTTTTGACCTCGGGAGCATCTCAGAATCAAATCCCAAGTTGCAAGTCATTCAGTGTGTAGGTCTACGGGGAGGGATGTCGGGTATGACCCCGAACTCTGATGACAGTGTGGCTATCGGATATTATGATACAAATGGCATAGATATCATTGATTCAGCTGGTAAACTGGGGCAGTATGCAAACATACCAAGTAACATAATGTGTTATGGTCTCGTGTTTCAACAAGACCGGTCGTTATGTATATCGACGAGTAAAATAGAAGCACACGTATATTCTCCCAATGGATCCAGGAAATCAACCATCCAAGTGAAAGACAATGGCTTTTTTTTTCTCAAACCAAACAGAAGTCCATCAGATGAAATCCTCATCGCTAATAATGAGAATCAATTCTATATCTATGACCCGACTGAATCCACTCTCAAACACACTGTTTCAACAAAACACAACACGAGCCAGGTATCTGCTACCAGGTCGGGTTTGATCGTCACGAGTTCATGTTGTTACGCCGATCCAAACATGGTGACAGTCTATGACAGGGATGGGAATGCTGGTAAGTCTCTACAAGCTCAAAACGATGCCTACCTGTATGCTGCCGTGGCTGAGCTGGACAGGGTGTATGTAGCGAGTGTTGACTATGGGAATGGTAACGTGGTAATCAGGCTCTATGAACTCGATGGTTTAAATCTTAAGGAGAGAGTTGAGTTCAATGTACTTAATCTAACGATTGGAGATGGTTGGTGTTACTTGGTTTCCCTCTCTCCAGACATGCTCGCATTTGCTCGTGGCGAGAAGTTGTATTTTATCAAAGTATCACTGTAATCCATCTCACACTCTATATTACCATTATTTTGTAGTGTGCATACCTCTCTGCTCCAGCTCTATTCTAATATGGGCCTATAATGTATGATGTGTCATATTCTATTGTGTATTATGTGATATCTTAACGAATGAGATGGTGCCCATTTTTTCGATAGATTTTAATTACCTGTATATATACAGTAGACATTATCTAATTTAATAATAAGTCCCTCCATTGAAATAGTATTTAAATACGTAAATTTTGTATAAACTCTATATAATTCTTGCGTTGTCTAACTATTTTTTCTTTGAAATTTAACAAATGATTAGTACTGCAAAATCAAAAACATCAGCGATTACAGACACACTGTTGAAAGTTTTCCAGCTTGACTCATCGTGTTATTTTTGCGATTTACTCTAGTCAGTGCAAGATGAATCTCTTTAGTATGTCAGTATTATTTGCTATATTCTTTGATTGATATTTCTCTCTTTTTGTTTGTTTGTGACAAAACACATACTGAATAAAAAAATGTACTATTGATCAAAATGTCTTTTTGAAATGTTTGGTATCGATATTCCCTCCTCCCTTTTCCTTCTGTTTCATCGCAGCTTAATTTAATGCTACTTAAAAGCAATTCAAAACTTTAGAGACTTTGAAGTTAAATTTATGAGGTACCTATCACTTGAGATGCAAGAAATAGAAGCAAGTGATATGTATAACTTGAATAATATCGATTAAATTCTTGTTATTTGCCTTATGTTGTTATTCTCAAAGTATTGAAACATCTACTTTATTTGTGCTTATATTTCTTGATCGTTATTATAACAAAAAATAAAGTTTTCCAGCTTTCATGGGTCATCCTGTCAAGTTATTGGTTTAACTGTTTTGTTTTCATCTCATAATATCATTTTACTCTTTGTAGTTATGCTACTATGAACGTGACTAATACGTTAAATCAAATTTCTTTAAAGCCTTACAGGACCATGGTGTAAATATTGCTGCATTCCATTACAAATTCCTTTGTCTTTATTTTGTACCCTGTCTGGAAAGCCTTTAATTTGAATGCTCTGGAGACTGATGATATGATAGATTAGTTTGTAATGATGAAGGGAAGAACGATGTATCAACAAAAAATAGGTCTAGCTAAAGAGTTGGAAGTTCTGCTTATTGACTAACATCCTAAATCATGTAAGAATATTATGATATCTTTCTAAACTTTTACTGCATTTCTGTTATAATTGATGAAGTCACTTCGTTTATTTCATGTGAATTCGGCAGTTTTCCTTTTATAATGAGAAATACCGCTTCAATTGAAGACAGTTTAGTTACATTAGAATAAATTGAACTCGATCCATACAGATATTCTGATAACCGCATCCGATGGAAAATGTTGTTACTTAATGTGTTTTTTTTTGTGAAGAAAAAAAGTTGATTCTTATGGTTAAAATACAGCGGCCCTTTCGATTCGGACTCCTAGTATCCATATTGTTTTTGTACACAGTTTGTAAGTACCTTTAACACATGTGTCACAGTTTGTATTTTGTATTTCCCTCTTTTTATTGTGTTTTTTAATGTTAGAAAAATGTTATAGAATCTATGTATACGCTGTAAACATGTACATGGTATTGTTAATTGACACTGGAAGAGTCCTTTAATATAATGGTTGACAGAAAAAAAAGGAAGAGAAAGATAGAAATAGAAGGAGATAAAGGAAGAATAGTGGAGAAAGGAAGGGGGTGAAAAACAACTGTACTTACTCTTCCAAACATAGTAACGACAGCAAATAAAATGTCTTGTTCTAATAAAGTGGATCTCCAACATCATATACCCACCACTGAAAGTCTAAATGAGTCGCTCTCTATAGAAACCCCCAAAATGATGACAACAACCATTAAGTTCAAAGGTGCATGCTTATACAATGGCCCCTACCACAAATGCTTATACACACGCTCTGTGTGAAAACCCACTTCTAATTCAAAGGATGCACAAACACTATGATATTGAAAGACGATCTACTCAAATATGATTTTACCAATGTAACCCCGTTTGTGTTCAAGGGCACATTTGAAAAGAGACTGCTTGTGCGTGTGTCTCAATTGAGGTGTCTATTTACATTCAAGTATCAAAATAAAGTTATGAGAACCAATAAAATTAAGCACTATGTTATCAATACAAAACACATATTTTCTCGACTGTACTATATTTTTGCTATTCACCATTTAGAGTGCTTTTAACAATTTCCTGTCGTCTGTTTTTTTTTGCTCCTGATTTACGATAAATCTTTTTTGTTTATTTCTCTTTCAAACATGTATGTATCTTGGTTTGAAATGCTCTTCATTAAAATCATACTTATTCAGGAAGACTAACATGTTCATTTGTTAAATACAACAGAATGCGATAGTTATTACGTTCATGTCTCTATCCATATTAATCTTAGGTAAACGAGAGATATCCATGCAAAAATCAATATCAAAAGTATACATCGCGACTTGTTTGATATAAAGGGAAATTTTGTTCCGTTCACATTCAATAAAATACATGGACAATGTACTACGTGGTAATTGGGGCAGTATCTGTCATCTGCTTATCCAAATTTGTAAATAATGTCTCTAACAGGTAGTATAATTGTAAAGCGATACATAATCACACCCTCCTAAACAATGTTCCCTTGTATACGTCAAATGAAGGTCTCTTTGTATCATATTTTCCAAAAAGACAGCTTCTGTTGGTGGATGTCCGTTTTTAAAATATCAGATTGTAGGACGTTTGCTGTTTAGGTCACTGAGATCAAATCGTAATTTTCCATAATCTGTTGTAAGAGGTGCATACTATCGTATAATCTTTAGAGAGCATTTTCGAGCCAAAACTATCTCCATATGTTAAATGACATCACGCCCCCCCCCCCTTTTTTCCTTCATATTTCCCCTCGCTCACACCTCTTTTGTTGCTGATGTGCCATTCGATTGGGGGACAAGTGCACACCTCTCGCCCCCCCCCCAAAACTTGTAGCTACGCCAATGCCTGTAGATATATAGCTGGGAAATTAACATTGTGTATTGTGTTGGTAGCAAGAGTTTCAAGGTTGAAATCACACACACTGAAATTATACATTTTTCTCACAGCGTATGACATATTCTAAATCAATAAATACAAAAACTTGTCAAATTCTATACATGCTCTAGTTCTGTTGGTGAGGCGCCATTAATTATACATTCGACCATTGCATATGTATTGACATGTGCTACAAACGCGTTACAAACAACAGTATGTGGTCGACATGAAGTTCAAATCCAATTTATGAGGACATTTTTGTCAAGTTTAGTCAAGGCACAATATCTTAGCTGTAAAATCTCACATATCCCTGTGTTGTTGTTTTTTTTTTGTAAAATGAATTTATTGATAAATATATGCTTTTGAACAAATCAAACAATCATACACAATCAATTGAAATAACATCGTAGTATCTTAACATAGTTCAAATAAAACATGTTTCGTTTTCTTGAATAACAGTGTTTTAAAAAATGCATAGATTTTTTGTTTTACAGTTCCTTTCGATCTTTAATCGGTTGTGGATTAATCTTTTGAAAATACAAAGAATCGAGACTTCATGAAACATGAGTTTGAGATTTTCTGCTTGCATAAATGTTAAATAAACTGCGTATTTTGCATATATGATAAGAAAATTTAAACTTTTAAATTTTTTGTTTTTCAAGTTATAACCTTCAATTAAAACGAACTTGTCAAAAGAAAAGTTTTCGAATTATGTCTCCAAATTTTAACCAAAACAATCTTGTGTGTTTGCATTTTACAAATAAATGGCGATTGTCGTGTAACTGATCATCACATATCCTTGTTAATACCTATTTTTGTCAAATTATCGAAAAGTGATTCTGGAGGGAAAAAATCATTTTAATATTTCCTTATCGTTTACAAAAATGATTGAAAACCATCTCGACCGAAGATTTTTTCTTCATGTTTTGTGTCTACATAATAATTGACATTACTACGTCCTCCTGACAAAGTTTGTTGCATGGGGTAAATGCGGAGACTCTATGTGATCGACTTGGATTCCCTTTCGAGGTCTCTGGCCGGACCAACTCCGAGGGCATTCCACAAACTGACAATTCTTTCGTGAATAGCATGCATGGTTTAAGTATTACTTTGTTTGACCAATTCTTATGACCATTTCGGGACCGACTATACTGGCCTCTAGAATATTTTGTAAAGTCTAAAGGCCATATTTTGTATTTTCCTCTAAATAATATTGTTGTCTCTTTTATTCATACACTTGCTAAAGGCCATATTTTGTATTTTCCTCTAAATAATATTTTGTCTCTTTTTTCATAGAAATAGATGCATACGCTGTAAAGGGAGCAAATAATCATGTTCATTCTTTTTTTTATAAGCACATGGTATCGTTGATTGACACTGGATATTTGTATCAGATACATTTTACTAGCTGTTATCGCTATCTGTGAAACATGTATCCCTTTGTTATTTCTGCAAGCGTAACCGAATAAAAATAACAAGAGCAGCATATTTTTCAGATTATAAAAACGATTTCCTGAATTTGTTTCATTGTTACTGATGTGAAAAAAGAAATACGTATCATAGCCTTTGGTAAATAAATATTCATGTGTTGATATAAGAGAAAGAGAAAGAAAGACATAAGCATATATAAGTATCCGATAGAATGCTGATGAGAGAAAATCATTTTGTTTTGTTATGGACCCATGTTGTAGGGTCCACGCACGATTATTTCAAATAATTCATATTTGCGTGCAATATACATCATTTTAATGATAAATATATTTATAATTTTCACATCGTCAGCTCTTGAAACAAACATAATTAACATTATCAGGGTTATAAGTCGAAATCATGAGATTTTTAATAGGAGATGAAGTGTTGAAATATATTTTTCAGGCAAATTATAAGCGAAATTATTGACAGAGATAGAGGAAGAGAAAGAGAGAAATTGAAAGAGATACAGGAAGAACAGCGGAGAAAAGAAAAGGATGAAAACAAAAGAAAAAAGAAAAAAGAAAGGGATGAAATACAAGCTACCGTTCTTTAATAGTGTAACGAAAACGGGTCTCTCACTCTCTGGGTAGCGTCACTTCTTCAGTCAGAACCCGCTCTTTCTCTGTACTCGACGTTCTCACAAAAATATATTGTGCAACAGACACTCTCAGATCAGCTTACAATCACTTAACTAAATTAAGTTACCAACACAGGAAATAATATGCACTTACAGATCAAGTAATGTTTCCAAGAACTTTAATAATCTGAACTTCCAAACAAATTAAGGCACAACTTCCTTCTACGGCAGCTCAACACAGACTGCCCCCAAGATTAACCCCACGTACGCGCATCGCAGTGCGCGACGTAACCATAGCGACATCTACAATAACAATAAACAATTACAATAACTAACGCCCTCTAAAGGCTAGGTAATGTAAATAACGATTTCGTTACACTACCCCGCCCCAAGTCTGGGCAGTCCTCTGACCAAAAACACAAAATCGTCTTAATACATGCTTTTGGCAAGAATGAGGCAAAATTACATAGATAAAACTTTTATACATTTATTTCAATTAATCATTCTGTCCTGCGAACAACATCTATAAATACTTTTTTGCAATTAAAGGCCGAAAAATCCGCTGGAATACTTTCACGTATAGCAATAATTACATATAATTGTACAAGAACAAGAGTGGGAAAAGATCAAGACCTTTCCAAATTTAAACTATTTCAACCTGTACTATCAGTATGTACGCAGTACCACTATCCTCGAATAAGCCTGCAGTTAAACATGAGGTAAGAGTTATGTACAAGTAATATATACACACGCATTATCATCTTTGGTGGAATAGATCATAGGAATTCATTCTGGCGTAAATATTCATATTTTCAATGATAGCGCCGTAAAAAACTAAAAACATCAACAACATCAATAGTTACATGTAAGGAAAATTTAATCACTATAAGAGGAATATAAATGAGTTCCGCCATGAACTTCAATTGCAGCATAAAATACATACAAGAAAACAGGTTTCCAAGTTATTGCAATATTAATGATAGCTGAATTGATATACATGTATGAGTTAAACTTCTGGTAAGATTGCTCCAGCCTTCAAGTTAATACTGTAATTGGTCCTGATCTCTTCCTCCACTACCAGAATCCCGTCACAAAAAGATCGTCTTGTGGTGACTTCAGTAATGCTGTTAACCCGGCCGACCAGGGCCCTTTCCAGCTCCTGTACGGACATCGGAGAACCTAGCGACTGATCCGATGCGAGGTGATGCAACTTTGTAGGCGCCGGCGAACTTTCCTTCTCACACCCATGCAGGAAAACCACGCTGTACTCTCGTACCTTTTCCTCCTGAAAGAGCTTCTTGCCCCCCGAGAACTGTGTTGAGGAAGACCTCTCTTCTACCTGCAGAGGGGTGCCCGGAAGAGTGCGTCGCAGATCCAACCCCTGCATTGGCCTTCCCATCTGGATCTTCCGAAACGTTGGGGTTGGGCAGTCCTCCACCTCAGCTTCTGACTCTGACGATACCGACGAGGTCTCACTTTCCCTCTCCTTTAACAGCATGCTGAGATCTTTACCGGTCGGCCTCGATGCATTCCCGTTCTCTGAAGAGAGTGTTTCCTTCGAAGCATGAATACTCAGCTCACCTGCTGCTACAGGGGTTACCACAGGCGCGTCTTGCCGCTTGTCTTCTGTTGTCTTCCCCTCGTGTCGACTCTGTACGTGCCTCGTCAGGTTGTCCTTCCTAAAAAAAGACTTGTCGCACCCTCTGCATTTGTGTTCCTCCCTTCTTCGATGTCTCTCTTGAATGTGTCTCTCCAAACTTCTCTTGTGGGAGAAGTAATGACCGCAAGAATAGCACTTTACGTTCCCCCTGGAATGTCGCATACTGGTTTACTGTAAGAGAATCGACACAGAGGACATCAGGTTAACACAAAATCGAGATCATCTGGATTATCATTCATCACAGATAATATAGTTGCAATGGGTTAACTATCTAATTAATAACTAGCGGATAGGCTCGTTTCTTTTCCTTGACGGATTTCTTCTAGGGGGTGGGACCGGAACTTTTCGTGGTGCCGGAACAGGGGGTGTGACAGGCTGGGAATCTTCCCTGTTCAAGTCCTCGATGTCCATATGCTGTGTCAGTTGGCTAGGAGCCTCCTGCTCATTTCCGTGAGCGTCCCTGCTTTCACTTGCTTCTAACCAGGATTGAAGAGGTTCCCCCTTGTACGGCTTCAACCTGTCAACATGGACCACCTTCATCTTTCCATTTCTCTTCGCCTGTATTCGGCAAGTAACATCTGACAATTGCCGAATTAACAAGTAAGGGCCCTCCCACCTCCTCTGGAGCTTCGGGGACAAGCCTTTGGTCTTTGCCTTGTTGTAGAGCCACACAAAGTCGCCCACTGCCAAAGGACTACCCCCTGCCTTGGAGTCATAATCCTTTTTCTGCCGCCTAGCACTTTCAGTGCAGTTCTTACGGGCCCTTTCGTGAGCTTCCCGCATGCGTTGCCTCAAGGTGTATGCGTAGTCTGTCTCAATATCATGCTCCTCGGGGTCCTCTAGAGCCTCTGTGGTCAGGTCTATTGGCAAATGCACTTCCCGCCCTAACATCAGCATATTAGGTGTCTCCCTTGTGGAGTCTTGGGGAGCACTACGGTAGGCAAACACTGCGATCGCCAACTTCTCGTCCCAATCTCGTTGTCGCTTATGGGGTTCAATCATCATTGAGATCATGTTGAGCAGAGTGCCATTAAACCGTTCAATGAGTCCATCGGACTTTGGGTTGTATGGGGTGGTGCGTGTCTTGTGAATGCCAAGGATGCCGCACATTTCCTTAAAGACGCGAGACTCGAAATTCCGGCCCTGATCCGAATGCAATACTTCAGGAACACCAAACCTACAAACAAACTCGTTTACAAACTTGTCTGCAACCGTTACAGCGGTTTGATCTGGTATTGGGTAGGCCTCCATCCACTTGCTAAAATAGTCCCCTACAACCAGAATGTACTTGTTCCCTCTCTCCGTCTCGGGTAGCGGTCCAACTACGTCCATGGCGACACGCTCCATCGGCATTCCTACCGTATCTTGTTGCAAGGGGGCCCTCCGTTTCTTAGCTGGTGACTTCTTGGAGGCACAGACGTTGCATTGTCGAACTACGGACCGTATGTCTGCATCCATTCCGTACCAGTAGAATCTCATGCGAACTTTGGCTATGGTTTTGTTCATCCCTAGATGTCCGCTGGACTTCCCACCATGCAACTCTTTCACGACTTCTGACCGAAGTTTGGTTGGGAGGACAACATGCCAAGTGATCTTCTGACCTTGATCACATTCCCACTTTCGGTGAAGAACTCCTTGCTTGACAGCTAGTTGATCCCACATTCTCCAGTAAGACTTTTCGACACTAGACTTTGATGCCATTGAAGACCATTCAGGCCTGTCTTTTGATTGTTGTTTGCCGTTCAAGATCCACTTGATTGATGAATCTTCAGTTTGTTCTTGGTTCAGGTGTGCATTGGTGATACTTGGTGCTAAGGTAACCGCATTTACCTCTGCACGGCCATTTCCAGGTCCTGCTTGGACTTCGAAGCCTGCAGACTCCTCAACATCCCGTTTACACTGGGGACAAGGCCGTCTTGACAAACTATCTGCATTGGCATGCGAGCGACCAGCTCGGTGTATGATTTCGATATCATACTCAGCTATCACTTGAAGCCAGCGGGCCATCTGCCCTTGCGGATCTTTGAAATTCAGAAGCCATCGCAATGCTCCGTGGTCCGTCCTGACCGTAGTCTTCTGCCCATACAAGTACTGTCGGAATTTCTTCAAAAATTCTACGACGGCGAGCAACTCCTTTCTGGTAACGCAATAGTTCTTCTCTGCTTTGTTCAGAGCTCTGCTAGCATATGATATGACTCGTTCCTTTCCATCTACCACTTGAGATAGGACAGCCCCTATCCCCTCATTACTAGCATCCGTATTTAGGATATAATCCTGTTCTGGGTCTGGGTATGCTAAGATAGGCGATTGGTACAGCCGCTTCTTGAGTTCCTGGAAGGCATCTTCACATTCCTCAGTCCATACGAAGGTGTGGGCTTTCTCGGTTAGCCGATGTAGTGGCCGGGCGATATTGGCAAATCCTTCAATAAACCTCCTATAGTACGAGGCCAGTCCTAAGAAACTCTGGACGTCCTTTACACTAGTAGGGGTTGGCCACTCCTTGACAGCTCTTATCTTTTCTGGGTCTGTGGACACTCCTTCCCTGGACACTACATGTCCCAGATACAAGACACTCTCTCGAAATAGGTGACATTTCTTTGCTTTGAGCTTCAATCCTGCTTTCCGAAGACGTTGGAAGACCATCCCCAGTCTAGTCAGTTCTTCGTCGATTGTTTTGGCGAATACAATGACATCGTCCAAGTAAACCAAGAGTACTTCCCAATGCAGTCCGGACAGGACCTGCTCCATCAGCCTCTCAAAGGTGGATGGGGCGTTGCATAGCCCGAAGGGCATCACTTTCCAGCTGTATAGCCCTCCTCGAACAACGAAAGCTGATTTTTTTCTTGGCTTCTTCATCTAGCTCGACCTGCCAATATCCTGAGGCCAGGTCCAAAGTAGAAAACCATTTTGCACCTCCAAGTGCGTCCAGCGAATCATCAATGCGAGGTATTGGGTAGCTGTCCTTGATTGTCAAGTGATTCAGACGACGATAATCCACGCAAAACCTTTTTGACCCGTCTTTTTTCTTTACGAGAACAACATTGGATGACCAAGGGCTGTCTGAGGGCTCTATTCTGTCATGTTCAAGCATGTCTTGGATTTGACGATCAATCTCTTCCTGCTCCTTGGGTGGAAACCTACGGGGCCTTTGTCTGATTGGAAGACTATCCCCTGTGTTGATGTGATGTTTGACAAGGCCAGTCTTTCCAATGTCTGAGTCCGAAATTGCGAAAATGTCTTGGTTCTCGCACAGTAGCTTGGCAATTCTGTCATGGAAGACCTTGTCTATCCCTCTCTTGCTTCTTTCAAAGAGATCTACGAGATGGTCTGGGACTGTATGATTATCGGTTGTTGGTAAAGGTTGGCCTGGAATTTCTTCAATGTCCTCCCCGCTGACGGGTGTTAGATGGCCGGCAAGTGTACCTCTGCGAATTACGCATGCCTTCTTTCCTGGGTTGAAGACTCGAACAGGGAGGGTTGTTTCCGTCCTTTCTACAACTACCCGTGCAACGATGATGCCTTTGTTCAGGAGCTCGCTACTCTCCGCAGGTTCAATGAGACCTAGACCTGTCCCATCTTGCAGCCCTGTCGTGTAGCCTGGAACAATAACCTCATGACCTGGTGGCACCCTTGTAGTTGCCCCTATCAATACTCTGGAGCTAAATGAAACTCCTCGTGCATCCGTACATTTGATTCTCTCTCCCTTGAGCCGCAGTTCCTTTGTCTTCAGATCGATAATACACCCATTTGGTTCCATGAAGTCCAGCCCAAGTAGCCCGTCTACCTGGTCGGTATTGCCGAAGACTACTTCTAGTGGAAAGATGCATGTTCCTACACCAAGCTCCAACCATGCACTACCTAGCGTTTCCATGCTACTGCCATCTGCATTGCGAACTCCCACTTCTGTCAAGTCTGGCCTATTAGTTGAATGTATCCGATAGTACACGGATGAAGATAAAATGGTATCGGTGGCACCTGAATCTACCAACAACCTTGCTTTGATTCCCCTTATCTCCACTTCAACAAAAAGACCACGTCGTGCTTTATCAGATATGTAATTCCTTGAAGGATATTCTCGAGGAGATGGAGGTGTGTCAGTTACATGCCCTGGTGTCCGTCCAGCCTCCCCTCGGGCCTCTGGGTTGGCTGAGCCTCGTTTCCCGAAGGCCTCCTGTATTCTCTTGCGTGAGGGCAGTTACGCCTAAAATGCCCCTTCTCATGACACTCGTAGCATTCATCTGTGGCTGTTGGTGTTCTCCGCCTGTACGAGTTGGGTCTCTCCCGTCTGAATTCTTCTGACTTGATGGGTCGTTCCTGTTTGGCGATTCTCTCATCTATTCTCTTCAGCTCTCTCCAGATTTCATTGATCGTAGCTGCTGAATCAGTGTCAACGGCCCTTGCCTGCTTCTGCCTCCTGCCAGACCGTTGTTCCTCGAGTCTGAAAAAATTATCAGTTGCCAAGGCCGCCTGGATGGCTTCATCCATAGTTGTTGGCTTAGATCGAAAGACCCCTTCCCTGATGGATTGGTCCTCAATCGCCTCTGCAAAGTGTGTCCTTGCCAACCGATCCTGGGCTTCCTCAGTAAGTTCCGGGTATGCCAACATGGATAACTCCCGTATGGCCTGACCCAGTTCCTGGAGCGTCTCTCTGGGCCCTTGGCGTCTGTAACGCAGTTCAAGGAGGAAGTTCTCTGCCAACTGGCCTGGGCCAAATCTCTTCTCTAGAAGAACTACCAGGTCTTGGTATGCGATCCGAGAAGTGTCAGCTGCCTTGCTGCCCAAGATCTTCAGTGCTGATCCCCTCAGACTTGCTGCTAGGAAAACCTTTGCCTGGTCATCACCCCAGTTATTGGCGACCTTGCAGGCTTCAAAATGGCTGAGGTAATCCCTCCAAGGTGTCCTCCCATCGAATTTGTCGGGCGATACATTTGGCTTAGACAGTGTAACAGGTGACCGTACCCCTGGAACTTCGCTCCTGTGTCGCTGGTAGTGAGGAATTGATGCAAGAACATCTGAAGCATCCAAATCTTGCCTATGTAAGAAGCCTGTTCGTAGCCCATCTGCCCGACGAACGCCTGTTGATGTTTTACTTGGAGACCACTGTGCAGCATGAAGTTCCTTCGCCTCAGCAGCTGCAGTCTGCTCGTGTGCCACCTTCACTTGCGTTTGATCCTCTAGGAATCCATGCATTGGTGATTCAGGTCCCTTGGGATTGACCAGCAAGGTATCATTCATTGTGGTCGCAGGAGTCTCCGTTGACTCATGTTCCCGTCTACCAGCAGTGGGTGGTGTTCCACTCTGGGACTGGTTAGGGAAACTTACAGGAGACTGATCGATATGCAGCCTTCTTACCTGCAGTCTGAGAAGCTGATTCTGTTCTAATAATGACTGAATCTCTGTTTTGGACCGACGTAGATCTTCGTCGCCTCGCTGCACTTCTGCTGCAAGGACTTCTACCTCGTCCTCTATAGTCAGTCTCTGAGAAGCCATACCACAATGTTTCTTCCAAACACTGATGCTTTCTGCGTCGTTGCTGTGTGGAGGCGCCACAGAGTGATGTGTTGAAGCGATGAGGCGCTATCAGCCCTATGTTGTAGCAGTGAGGTGCTATAGACTGCCGTGTTGTAGCGGTGAGGTGCTATAGAACGCTGTGTTGTAGCGGTGAGGTGCTATAGAACGCTGTGTTGAAGCGGTGAGGCGCTATAGACCACCGTGTTGAAGCAGTGAGGTGCTATAGACCGCCGTGTTGTAGCGGTGAGGCGCTATAGACCACCGTGTTGAAGCAGTGATGTGCTATAGACCGCCATGTTGTAGCGGTGAGGTGCTATAGAGCGCTGTGTTGAAGCGGTGAGGTGCTATAGACCACTGTGTTGAAGCAGGGAGGTGCTATAGAACGCTGTGTTGAAGCGGTGAGGCGCTATAGACCACCGTGTTGAAGCAGTGAGGTGCTATAGACCGCCGTGTTGTAGCGGTGAGGTGCTATAGACTGCCGTGTTGTAGCGGTGAGGTGCTATAGAACGCTGTGTTGAAGCGGTGAGGCGCTATAGACCACCGTGTTGAAGCAGGGAGGTGCTATAGAACGCTGTGTTGAAGCGGTGAGGCGCTATAGACCGCCGTGTTGTAGCGGTGAGGTGCTATAGACTGCCGTGTTGTAGCGGTGAGGTGCTATAGAACGCTGTGTTGAAGCGGTGAGGCGCTATAGACCACCGTGTTGAAGCAGTGAGGTGGTATAGACTGCCGTGTTGAAGCCGGTGAGGAGTTGCCGTGTCGAGCTATAATGCTCGATTAACCTTATTTTTGATAATCAGCTCTGCCGTATGCTGATCGAGTACCGTGTCTCGTGTCTGTTTTAATCCCACCGCTGCCACCAATGTAACGAAAACGGGTCTCTCACTCTCTGGGTAGCGTCACTTCTTCAGTCAGAACCCGCTCTTTCTCTGTACTCGACGTTCTCACAAAAATATATTGTGCAACAGACACTCTCAGATCAGCTTACAATCACTTAACTAAATTAAGTTACCAACACAGGAAATAATATGCACTTACAGATCAAGTAATGTTTCCAAGAACTTTAATAATCTGAACTTCCAAACAAATTAAGGCACAACTTCCTTCTACGGCAGCTCAACACAGACTGCCCCCAAGATTAACCCCACGTACGCGCATCGCAGTGCGCGACGTAACCATAGCGACATCTACAATAACAATAAACAATTACAATAACTAACGCCCTCTAAAGGCTAGGTAATGTAAATAACGATTTCGTTACAATAGGTACGAATAAAGTCAATTATAAAAAATGCTGTTACCAAGGATTATCAAAGTGGATCTGGAACATAATTCCACACTCAAAGTCAATATCAGCCGCCATCTTTTGCTGAATACCCTCATCAAGTTCATAGTCCAAATACGATCGATCTGTGGGAAAACCCACTTCTATTTATGGGATGCACATACTGCATTATACCGACGAGCTTGCATGTACTGACTGTTATTAGCTGAACACACATTTACGATGTATTGGACATTAATCGGAAATAGGCGTAGAATGAGCTGGTGTTTGTAATTAATGCGCCAGAAATACGATATTTGTACCCAGGGGCGTACGCAGGGGGGGGGGGGGTTTGGGGGTTCAAACCCCCCCCTTTTGTATTTTTATGTATGTAAACCCCCCTAAAAAAACCTAAAACCCCCCCCTTTGTTTTTTTTTTTTTTTTTTTTTTTTTATTTAAAAAAAAAAAAAAAAAAAAAAAAAAAATTATACCCACGGCTAACCTAAATAAGGTGACCTTACCCCCCCCCCAACGACCAAAAATGTCAAATTATGAAATCTCGAGACCAAAAAAAAAAAAAAAATGTGTCCGCTTACCCCCCCCCCCCCCCCCCCCCCCCCCCCCCCCCCCCCCCCCCCCCCCCCCCCACTGAGCGACTTTTCGGCCGGCGCGATTTTCAAATTTTCGGGAGCAAAATATTTTAAAACCCCCCCCTTGAAAAAATCCTGCGTACGCCGCTGTTTGTACCAATGGCTGAGAAGACTGAGGAAGAGAAAGCTCCAAGCTCTTCGGAGAACCTGACGTGTCCACTATGTCTTGATATCTTCGATGAGCCAACCATCCTAACTTCATGCGGACACACCTTCTGTCGGAAATGTCTCAAGAACTATGACCTGTCCCATCAGGATCTTGATCACATGATCTGTCCTCTCTGCAGGGAGATCACCAAGTTGTCTGCGAACCGTGTTGATGATTTCCTCACCAATGTGACGGTCAACGGACTCGTAGACGATTACCACGTCATGTGTGGGGGGATGAACGCTGTCCTTGAGATGCGTCCAAAATGCACTACTTGCAAGTTTCAGCAAGATGCTGTCTCATTCTGCTATACATGTAATAACTATATGTGATAAGTGTCTGGATTGTCATCAATATCTCACAGTCGTCTTTGAAGGTCATGAGATTGTATCCATACAGGACATCATCAACGGGAAGGTCAGCATTAGTCATCAATCCGAGAAGTGCTGCATCCACAAACAAGAGAACAAAGATATGTTTTGTGAGGATTGCAAAGTCCATGTCTGTTTCAAGTGCGTGATCGTCAGTCATAAAAATCACAACATCGAGAATCAGGCTGACTTCGAGCAGGAGTTACGACTTAAGGTAAAAGTGTTTATATTTTGACAAAAAATAATTGCGTTTGGCTAAGGCGTGACAAGGGGTACTCATACAATTCAGATAGGGGAAGGTACCATAGGCACCGGAAGTGGGTGGCTGGGTGGGTGGGGGTTGATGTCTCTACATTATTCAAGTGGGGGACAACATTGGTTTCAGCCCTCTGGGCCCCCTCGCAAGGAAAAAAAAATGGAAACTTGCATTATTTTCTTTTGCATCATAATAAGGTTTCAAGTGCTCTGAAAAGTAATTTCAGAGCACTAAAATCAACATTTCGCCACTCGGTCCTTACGCTCCTTTGAATATTAATAGAACGGGGCCATGTTTTACAAAGAGTTGCAATTGATCCAAATCAATCGCAAGTTTCCAGTCTCCTTTCTCTTATGTACATAGTTGCGATTGATATCTTCTGCGAATAACTTGCGATTAATATCAACTCTTTGTAAGACAGGGCCTTGGTGTTTAATATGATTGTAAAGTGTAAACCTTGTCTACAATATAGGCACCGCAAGCATGGGATACGATATTCCTATTTATCAGAGGGTTGGGTAAAAATGAGAGCACCCCCCCCCCCCCCCCACCCCTTGACAATAAATATGTTGCAGTTAAGCTCAATCATGAGATAAATCCTCTAAAATATAAAGTTTGACCATTCTAAAACCTTAATTTCATCAGTTATTGGTCGCTACCCTCCCTTACAAAATATTAAAAGAAGTGTAAGCCTATGTTTATAATGTAGAAATCATGCTAAGTGGTACTAAAAGAGGGAGGCATAAATTATCATTCCCTCGGAGATGGGGCAAACATTTTACTGAGGCCCCTCATATGAGAAAAGAAAAAACAATCAAGAATACTGCATGAATAGAAATGGCTGTGATGTATATTAACGATGTATAGTAATTTTCTTTTGTTATAAAATACAAAGTGAAACTTTCCGTACTTAAAAATTCTTTGCCTCCTCGCTAAGCTCCCTCGCAATTCATTTGATGCAGTTTGTAATGTACTTTTAATCCTCTACCACAAGGCCCTCTATACTGCTTAGAGAGGGAATGTTTTAATGTTCCAAAATCTCCCTCACTGTGTCGCATATACGTTCTCTCTTTAATTACAACTGTCTCGTATATAGAAACGATCTAGGCCCCGGAGTATTTGGGTAGAGCTTTCCGCAAATGCCCCGCCCTGCTCGCAAAACAATATCGCAATTGTATTAGATAATATATTGCAGACTAGAAAAGCATTTAAAGGTTAAGACCAGTTTGGGAAACGCCCCCCCCCCCCCCTCTAAAAAATGTAATGGAAGCTCTTATTACCAATCATTTGAAAGAATATGTTTTGACTAATACGTGATGACTAATACGTGATGATACAAATTTTGCCGGGAAACCGCCTACTAATTGATATATTTGGTAAATTATTATATCTATTCGGATAGATATCCTGTAGTCCCATATACATCTTTCTGTATACAGTGCTTGCAACTTTACCAAGACTAGCTGGGCCAAATTTCTAGTTTGATGATTCCAGAACTATAGCTTGCAGTACACACCAATACTTATATGCTAGATGATGATCAACCTTTTATGATCGATTCCACAACGTTTCTTTCACAATGCAATCTCATGACCGGAACATGGTCTATACTTTTAAGTGCTCTAAAGTACGGTTTCATCATCTGTCCAAAACGCTATCTTTTTTCCTCTCGGTCACAAGGCTTCCTCGCATTTTAATAGTTGGAATGTGTCTTATCATTGTACAAACCCTTTATACTATAGCGGGTAGGGAGTAAAGATCAATGCTTCTCTCTAGTAAAGGGGGTGGGACAACACTTTTGCCCCCCCCCCCTCTCACTAGACACCAAGCTCATTATGTTGCCTGCATATAAACTCACTCATATCTGTAATTATGTCAATCATTAATTTGAAGTTGGCTGGGATATTCCGTGGTGTTTCAAACTATATTTGATTACACTTTGAAATTTTACAGAAGCAATTTATTGTTTCATTCGGTCGCTATACTCCTTCGCATTATAGTACACGTTCTGTCGAGCTATAATATACTTGATAATATAGAAACACTTATATGAGGTATATTATGTGATTATCAATATAATAACTTTAAATATGCTTTATTTTGCAAATATCTTAAATATGCTTTATTACTGTATTGTTACCTTTTGTATAAGCATTATGCATCAAAGAAATACAGAAATATTTGTCTTTGTCTATGATTATGATGACAATGATGACATTTTTCTTCATAAATAATAAATAATGATAATAAGAATATTAAACACTATTGATAAGAACAACAATCAACATCGTCGTCATCATCATCATCATAGAATTATTAGTTTCACTATTATTCTTATTATCATTATCTTGCTTTTATTATTGTTTTACTGATATTGTTTATCATTATTTATCGTTATTATCATGATGATGATTACCATTATTATTATTATGATAATACTATTACTATTTGGCCTACCGCCATTATGTTTATCTGATATTACTGCTTTCATACAAATGGACTTATAACAATGGCTGGATTCCCTTTTAAGAATGCAACAAAAAATGTATTCAATTCTCCTGTCCTTGATATATGATGGGGGGGGGGGGGGGTTCTTACTTTTGTGAAACTTCAGGCGCGTGCAAAATATATGTTTCATTTTCATACCAGCTCCATGTAGTTAGCATATATCTCATGCTAGAAAATGATATTTTCATTTCTCTATTATTTTTTTTTTTTAGGTGAGCGACCTTGTCCAGCGATGTGCCGCTAAGAAGACAGAACTGGAGAAGAACATTCAGAATGTTGAAATACAACGCCATGAAGTATACACTGCCGTGCAGAAACTACTGGACGATGTCAGTCAAGCCTACAGCATTAAGGCCAAAGAGCTTGAAGAAAATCATCGAAATCTCATGGAGCAAATCAATGCAGTAAAGCGGAGTTTCGATGACGACCTCAATGTCTTGAAATCCAAGGATCGACAGAGGATCAAGAGTATTTGTAGTTCAATAACACTTGTGTCTAATGACAGACTGGGTCGACTTGAGACAGACAGTCTGTCTGCTCATACCTTGCTATGTGAAGAGCTGGATGCCAAGCTGAAGGAGGCTACTGATGACACTTCTGCGGCAGCCATTACGAGGAAAGCACAGAAGAAGAAGTTCAATCCTGCAAATAATAGTCGTCTTGACCTCGGGAGCATCTCAGAATCAAAACCCGAGTTGCAAGTCATTCAGTGTGTAGGTCTTCGGGGACAGATGTCGGGTATGACCCCGTACTCTGATGACAGTGTAGCTATCGGATATATTGATAGATGTGGTATAGATATCATTGATTCAGCGGGTAAACAGGAGCAGTATGCAAACATACCAAGTAACATGACGTGTTATGATCTTGTGTTTCAACAAGACAGGTCGTTATGCATATCGGAGAATACAACAGAAGCACACATATATTCTCCAAATGGATCCATGAAATCAACCATCTGCATGAAACACACTATTTCGTAATTCCCTTTGCGCATGCGCCAGCTTCGTCGGGTCAAAGGTCAAAAGAAGTAAAATTGCCGTGTTTTGCCTTTGTTCTGGAGATCGTGTGTTTAACTAAATTCATTTGTGCTGCGGTTATTATGAGCGTGTAATTTCTTACTTTCTTTGTTGAATCACCGCGATCATCTCAGGAACAAATAGTTGAAAGGTTAACCTTTATTATTTGTTTCTTAGATTTTAGCAATAGATTGTTGAAAAAAAGTATATTTGATGGATTTTTGAGGCTTTTGACAGCGAGTTTCATGATCTCATCCCGTCGACGACCGACCCGCTTCACCAGTCATCAGTGTTGTCCGAAATTAAATTTCTTGGCGATGTTTCAGAACAAAAATGCAATAAATTCACCCCGGATGATAGGAAGACATGAATAAATAGTTATTATTAAGTACTGTTATGATTATGTTAGAACATAATGCAATTTGATTACCGACTTGAAATCTGACATTCAATCCGATTTCATATGTCGGTCCCATGCATGAATTTTCATGTTTGAAAATCTAAGGTAGATCTATTTTGGGTGGAGGGGGCCGGGGATGGGGGATATCAATGATATTGTCACAGTGTGTCTTGATTTTGCTTTCCTGGGAATTATTTTTGGTTCAATTAAACCTGAAATTGTAATAAATTTTGCAACATCATGTGATTAGATGCTTCATTTGAGATGATTGATTGATCAGACTCCCTGTTGGGGTCTTCAACAAGTCTCCGTAATGTTCCTTCTTCTGCTGGTCTGCCACACCGGCTGAGGTGGCTGGCGCCCCGAGCTCCGGCATCATCTTCGCAGCAAACACAAGCGCTACCAACTCCTCCTTTCGCCCGCTGACTTTCAAGTTCCTTTTGCGAAGATAATCTTTGAGGGCAGGAACTGTCCACAACTTTATGTCATCTATAGACACCACAGTATCGTCTTCCATTGTCAATATGAATAAAAAAGCAGTACATTAGACAAGAATGGGCGATCGTATGATTGAATTTCCGAGAGTTTGTACGCTGAAAACTAGATGTAAACAAACAACGTAAGTTGTATACGAAGCGTACATACAGTCAGACCGCAGCCGGTGCGAAAACCCTCTATTTTACTCAGCACGTATGCAAGAATTTACGTGTCTTGCATACGTAATGAGTAGTGCAGACGGTCTTCCCGATCGGCAGTTTTGGCCTTTATACTTGTTCATTTCTCATGAAATGGGTCTTATTTTAAAGATAAGAAGTTGCACTCTCTATATACTTATATGACAATCATGTTAGATATATTTTGGAAACAGATATTTCGCCTTGAAAATGGGGTTTTTCGACGATAAATCTATCTAAAGAGTAGGGCTGATTTTCACATAGAAATCATTCTTGCGTCAAGAAGATGTTATAATCAGCATAAAGCATAAATATTTTTCTTTACAATGATATCACAATTATTTTATTTTACGCTGTACCAAAGTCAGGAACCAAAAAAAATCACGCTCATGTTTATGAATAATTAAAAAAATAGTCAACTTTGCCGATGTGATAATACAGCGTTCTGATTGGTCAACTACGTCAACTACGTCATATATGTTCCGCTTTGGTTTATTAACATTCTGAAAACCAAATTTTTGTAATCTAGTTTTGTGGCGTGCGCCTGTAATGCCCGTGCGCGTAAGCAGTCATGGCAACGATATAAGGACCCTGGATCAAATACGGTAATTGCCCTTCTGATAATTATTTTCTACAATATTTCTTTTTTAATCATTTTTCTTATTTTTTTCGACCAGTTTGTGGCGCGGCGGACCTTCCTGGAGTTTAATAATCAGTTATACATTGTCATTGCTCAGACGGCGAGCGTGCACGAGTATGAAATCACACAATTTCGCGCCATCATAGAAAGAACAAATTGGTAATTTCCGGGTTTTTAGGGTCTTAATTATTATGATTATAAAGAAAACATGATTTTGCGTCAATTAGGTTTTGACATTATTTTGATCAGTGACTTTTCATCTTTCCAACAAATCTCAAAGTAAACAAATTAATTATGTACCAAAGTCAGGAACCAAAAGCGAAATTCCGGGTACAAAATAGCTGTTGAAATGTTACAAAAATAACGACCATAAAAGTGGTGAAAAAAGATTGTTTCAAAATTGTGAAATATGGCAAGTTTCATATCAAACTGAAGTTGAAGATCTCTAGAGTAATTACCGTTGCGTGCTGCCATGTTGACTAAAGTTATCGACCACAAAAGCAGCTGTTTATACACCCTTACAAATCTCACGGAAAATCTCGTGAATTTCAGCACACGTGAATGCACGAGATTACCAAAGAGACGCTGAGTAAAAATCGGCTTTCAGCCTCATTAACGCGCGCGCTGCGGTCTGACTGCATAGCGCATGTACAGACACACAGCGGGTTCGAAAGCGAGATTTTTTAGGGGAAATGACCTCGTGACCCAGCCAAGTCACGTGACTCGCCGGCAGCCCATGGTCTAATTACGAAATCGCTTATTGTCCCAGACTAAACAGAAGTCCGTCAGATGAAATCCTCATCGCTAACAATGGAACGCAAGTCTACATCTATGACCAGGCAGGATCCACTCATAAACACACTGTTCCAACAAAACACAACGAGACGAGACAAGTATCTGCCACCAGGTCGGGTTTGATCGTCACGAGTTCATGTGACAGCAATCCAAGCGTGTTGACGGTCTATGACAGGGATGGGAATGCTGGTAAGTCTGTACAAGCTCCAGACGATGTCTACCTGTATCCTGCCGTAGATGAGCAGGACAGGGTGTATGTAGCGAGTGTTGATCGTAAGAACGGTAACGTGGTGATCAGGCTCTATGATCTTGAGGGTTTGAACCTGAAGGAGAGAGTTGAGTTCAATGCACTTAATCTGACACTTGGTTCTGGTTGGTGTTACTTGGTTTCCCTGTCTCCAGACATACTCGCGTTTGCTTCTAACAAGAACTTGTATTTTATCAAAGCATCACTGTAAGTCTGTAATCCATCTCAAACTCTATATTACCATTAGTAATGGTGTTATACCTCTCTTATCCAGCTCTACACGAATATGGGCCTATCAAGTGTCATATTCTATTGCTTATTATGTGATAAATAACCGAATGAGAAGATGCCTGAATACCGTTGTCATTATCCAATATGATGATAACTTCCCTCTCTCGAAATAGTATGTAAATACTGTACATTAAATATGCATCTACTTCTTGCATTGTGTAATCGTTTATCCTAGATATATATACTGTAAGCCAGTGATATGATATCATAATGTATGTTTTCAAAAGTGGTAAGATATTGATTAACTTCTTATTAGTGTTGCATTTCCTAATGTTATTATTCTAGAGGTAATTTTTAAAAAAATTGCTGTCATTTCCTGACTTTTATGGTGATTATTTTGTTTCTCTAAGTGAAGAAATATTTAATACTGACATTATAAATAGGACCCCATTGTAAATGAGCTTTCTAGCTTTCACGGGTTATCTTGTCAAGTAATTGGTAATATTTTGTTTTCATTTTATAATATCATTTTACTTTTCGTTTGGATGTTACATTGAACTTGCCTAATGAATCAAATGAATTTTTGTTTAATCCATGGAGGTCCATGGTTGCTAAGTTTCACGAAAAATTCCTTCGTATTCACTTTGCCAGTGGCAGATCCAGGAGGCACGGGGGCACGGGCCCCAACCCTGACAAAGGGAAGAAGTAAAAAAAAAAAAAAAAAAAAAAAAAAAAAACTTAAAAAAAAGAAGAGGAAGATGGTAACCACTATTTTACCCTTTTTTGCCGAAAGGGGAGGGGGAGGGATGTTGGCACTTTGCACCATGTCTGAACTGCCAATAAATTGAAAGCTCTGGGAATTGATAATGTGACAGATTAGTTTGCTATATGATGTAGAGAAGAACAATGTATTAACTAAAATTATGCCCATTTTAATTGTCGGAAGTTTTGTTTCTTGAC
This sequence comes from Strongylocentrotus droebachiensis, assembly GCA_035222895.1. NCBI lineage: Eukaryota > Metazoa > Echinodermata > Echinoidea > Camarodonta > Strongylocentrotidae > Strongylocentrotus > Strongylocentrotus droebachiensis. The sequence continues at coordinate 111,088 of JAVYIG010001691.1, read as the reverse complement.
TAGACATCCTAAGTTATGTAAGAATATTATGATACATTATGTAAACGTTTACTGCAGATCTGTTATAATTAGTCATTTCACTTTGAATATATTTCAAGGAAATTTGGCAGTTGTCTTTTTCTTAATAATTACCGCTTCAATTCAATTTAATTTAGTTTAGTTGAATTCGATTCAATTCAATTTATACAGACCATCGATTTGTGATGTGGAATTAGAAATATCTTCATATGCTAAATAAATTGTAGACATAATGAGGACATTAAACCTACCTCTGATCATGCTGGTAGACATGCGTGGCAAACCCAGGGATAAATCTGAAAAAAAACATCATTTTTATGTTTCCCTATCGTTTAAACAAATTGACTTACTGATATGGTTGTAAGAAGATGATATAAAATAAACTTCGTGCGCATTTGAACGACCTGAATTGGGAACAATTTTGTTTCTCCCGTTCTTTTATTTCATTCATAAAAAAAAAGAATGTTGAGGAGTGGGGGGGGGGGGGGTATGATAACCGCATCTCGGTGGGCAATTGTTGTTAGTTTGTGTTTTTTGTGAAGTATTGTCACAGAGCTTTCCTTCAACAATTTTTGGTAAATGAGCTAGATGCAGTTCTGTGTCATGATTATGTACCTACAACTTCCTCCTGACAGTTTGGTACATGGTCCACCCCCCCCCCCCCCCCACTCCGGGGTCGGAGGGACCGCATTCGTGTTCCCAAAATCTCCGGTAAAGGGGTACTTTTCACGCAACAAGGTCCGACCCGTATTGATTTATACACACCAGAGATATAGGGGTGCTTTTAAAGGGAAGGGACATAATATGCGTACCCTAAGTGGGGGGGGGGGGGTGGTGCATGGGTATAGATGCGATGACCCAATGTGATCGACTTGCATTTCCTTTTCTAGACCAAACCCGAGGACAATGTTCATGTTGACAGTTCATTTCGTAGACAGGGGCGTCGCTAGACCATTTTGAGTAGGGGGGGGGGGAGAGGGGGGGGGGGAGGGGGAGGGGAGGGAAGGGGGGGGGTGTAGAGGCCAAGGATAACCGACAAAACTATCGACCAATTACCGACAAAATCAAATGTCCAATATCTACAAATTTAACCCTATAAACCCGGGGCCGAAGGCTAAATTGTTTTTCCTATGGACTATCTATAGTGCTGGCATAATGGGCAAATGGTCATTTTCCTCGACGACATAAATATACAAATTATTTCGTCAACGTAGTCAGCATCATAGCTGATATATTTTAATGCAGGCACGGAGCTAGGATCTTATTTTAGGGAGGGCGGTAGTGAGCAAGCGAATCGCTTAAAGAGCGCTCATTAGGGGGTGTGGGTGATAGGCCTCTAAATTATTAGGAAAAGAAGACGATTTATTGTACCTTTCTCGACTGTTAATCCTTGTCTAGATGAAGTTCCCCCCCCCCCATCTCGCGCGAAGCGCGAAAGCTTTGCCGTTTCATTAAATTATTTTGAAAAGAAGACGATTTGCTGTACCGTTCACTACTGTTAATCCTTGTCTGAAATCAGTTTCTACCCCACCCGCGCGAAGCGCGGAAGTTTTGGCGTTTCATTCAATTATTAGAGAAAGTAGACGATTCGTTGAACCTTGCTCGACTCTAAATCCTTGTCTAAATGAAGCTTCCCCTTCCACGCGAAGCGCGGAAATTTTGACGTTTCATTAAATTATTAGAGAAAGAAGACGATTCGTTGTACCGTTCTCGACTCGTCTACATGAAGTTTTCTCCCTTCGCGCGAAGCGCGGAATTTTTGGCGTTTCGTCACAATATAGAGAAAGGAAGACGATTCGTCGTACCGTTTTCGACTCTTATTACTCCCTATTCATCTAAATTCAGTTTCCCCCTCTCGCGCGAAGCGCGGAAGCTTTGACGTTTTATTAAATTATTAGAGAAAGAAGACGATTCGTTTGTACCGTTTTCGACTCTTAATAAGCCCTATTTGGTGTATTGTTTTCGACTCTTAATTATTATCTAAATTCAGTTGTCCCCCTTCTGCACGAAGCGTGGAGGTTTTGACGTTTCCTTAAATTAGAGAAAGTAGACGAATCGTTGAACCGTGCTCGACTCTTCATCCTTGTCTGAATAAAGCTTCCCCTTCCCGCGCGAAGCGCGGAAGTTATGACGTTTCATTAAATTATTAGAGAAAGAAGACGATTCGTTGTACCGTTTTCGACTCTTAATAAGCCCTAATTGTCTGAATTCAGTTTCCCCCTTTAGCGCGAAGCGCGGAAGCTTTGACGTTTCCTTAAAATATTAGAGAAAGAAGACGATTCGTTGTACCATGGACCTATTACGAATGGACATTAATCGTTTTCTTAACGAATTCATTGTGATTGTGTCCGTCAATGTCGTCTCAATAACATTCCGTACATGTTTCTTCCCTTTGATCTCATGATGGTCACCGCCAATGAGCCGGGACAGAATCAAGATAGTGATTTTAAACATGTTAATCTACATGCGCAGAAGATAATAAACCGCTTAAATCATGGGAGATCGATGTGCAGTTCTGGTTAATAATTGGAAATTGTTGTTCCGTGTACTGTGTTCTATTTTTGAAAAACATGTTGATATTACCAGATAGGTTTTGTTTGGATTGTTTGTGATTTAAAATTCCGTTTTCCCTAATTTCCGCAAAATATTCCAGAGTTACAACGCACAGGGCTTATAAAGATCATGGCCTTCTAATTGTTTTATAAGGTCATAGGGGTGTGCGAAAGTGTGCGAATCAGTAATAATACATTTCATATCACCAAAATCGTCTGCTTTTCAACTTTGCTGCTCCCCATTGGGGATGTTTTTATTTAAGACACACTTTTACAAAGCACACCATCCAAACAAAACCCAAGAGAGGGAAACTGCTCCTTTGTCAAAGCCCGAAAATGCTTACGCAGTCGTTATTGTTAAAACAGCTGAATGTTCTCATTAAGATGCACATAATCCGAAGGCGGTGACTATCATAGGATCAAAGAAAGTATCACGTTGAATGTCCATCCCTAATAGGTCCATGGTTGTACCGTTCTCGACTCGTCTAAATCAGTTTTTCCCCCTCTCGCGCGAAGCGCGGAAGCTTTGACGTTTCATTATATTATTAGAGAAAGAAGACGATTCGTTTGTACCGTTTTCGACTCTTAATTCTTATCTGAATTTAGATCCCCCTTCAGCGCGAAGCGCGGAGGTTTTTACGTTTCCTTTAAATATTAGAGAAAGAAGACGATTCGTTGTACCGTTTTCGACTCTTAATAAGCCCTAATTGTCTGAATTCAGTTCCCCCCTTTAGCGCGAAAGCTTTGACGTATCCTTAAAATATTAGAAAAAGAAGACGATTCGTTGTACCGTTCTCGACTCGTCTAAATGAAGTTTTCCTCTACCGCGCGAAGCGCGGATTTTTTCGGGGGGCGTTTCATCACAATATAGAGAAAGGAAGACGATTCGTCGTACCGTTGTTGACTCTTAAACCTTGTTTGAATTTTGTTTCCCGGAAAATTTAAAACCTCTGATTTCTTTAGGTGATATTATAGGAAAGTGAAACTTCGAGAAAATACAAGTATTGTAGTTGTAGTCATTCTCGAAGTCGTCACAGCGGATAAAAAGTCACAGTTCTTAGGGAAAAAAACTTGTCGGCCGACCGACAATAAACATCTCACCGACTTCAAACTTCTGCATTGATATAGTACACGAGGATCGAGCAAGAATACCGACACAGCTGACCCGACATAGCAACATATTTACCCGTGTCTTTCTTGCTCCCTCGACGAGACGACTTCACCCAACAACCCCCTTTTCTCTTTTACTCCCACTCCTCCTCTCTCAGGCTCTTATACCTCTCCTCTCTCTCCTCTCTTTCACCCCCGTTTCTTTTGTTTCCCTTTACTCTCCCCCCTTTCTTTCTTTTCCTTTCTTTCCTCTCCTCGCTCTTATTCTTTTTTCTCTTTCTTTCTTCTCTTTTCTTTCCTTTCTTTCCTTTCTTTCCTTTCTTTTCCTTTCTTTCTTCTCTTTTCCTTTTCTTTTTTCTTTTCTTTCCCTTTCGCTCTCTTTTTTTCCCTCCCCCTTTTCTCTTTTTTCCCGACGGCAGCGCAATTTTACCGACAATATCCTGACAGGTGGGGGGGATGTCGCATCCCCCCCCCCCCCCCCCCCACACCCCTCCTCCCCCCCCCCCCCCCCCCCTTGGCGACGCCCCTGTTCGTAGATGGCCTGGATGGTCAAAGTAGCTTTGTTTGGTCAATTCTTATGGGGAAAAGGGGGCGACTATTTCGGGATAGACTACTGGCCCCTGTACTTTTTGTTAAAAAAAAAAAAAAAGGAAACCCAACAAAAATCAAAGAAGTAGACTTGTGAAAGTTTGAATAAAAACGGACAAAAAAAAGTTGTAATCACTATAAGTATGGGCTCTTCAATTTGGCTGAATCAGTTAAGCTTCTGCGATGTAGTGTTGAACAACTTTCCCATTTTTTCTGCTTTCATACATATGAAATGATTTCAAGGGTTGGATTGTCCTTTAACATATCACACTTCGTATTTTAAATTTTCCTCTTTGTTCTCTTTTTTCTTAACTTAGAAAATAGGTATAGAAAGTATGTATATACGCAACATGTTCGTTTTGTTTTGTATATACACAGTATGGTTGACGGACACTGGATATATTATTTGTGGAGATCAAGATTATACTTGTCTGATGTGATATTGATATCTGTAAAAATAACTATCCTTTTGTTATTGTACTGCAAGCCTACTCAAATTAAATCAAAATGTGTATTCTTTGTTGTTGTTGTTGTTGTAATTCATGATACTATAAAACAGTCGTTATTTTCACACAAAAAGACATTCCCAAGCCCTTCTGTTTTGAGGAAAGTTCTAAATTATGCACGATTAACAAAATGCAAAATACACGGTACACTGTGGACCAATAAACATTCTCTCCAATGTAAACATTTCCTCTTGTTTTCCATGTCCGTTGATATTAGGCCTATACATGCATCGAAGGCCGATCTTTTTTAGATTATCTTCTTCTCTATTCGTTCAAAGAATAAGATTAATTTTGTCTGTTACTTTTCTATTTTCCTTCTCTTACATGCTGTGTCTCTTTCTCTTTCTATACGGAGTATCACTTATCGTTTAGACCATTGTCTACTCTTCCCTTCCTCTTCTCTCTCTCTCTCCCTTTCTCTCTCTCTCTCTCTCTCTCTCTCTCTATATATATCTCTCTCTCCCTTTCTCTCTCTCTCTCTCTCTCTCTCTATATATATATATATCTCTCTCTCTCACTTTCTCTCTCTCTTTCTCTCTCTCTCTCTCTATATATATATATATATCTATATATATATATATATATCTCTCTCCCTTTCTCTCTCTCTCTCTCTCTCTCTATATATATATCTCTCTCCCTTTCTCGCTTTCTCTCTCTCTCTCTATATATATATATATATCTCTCTCCCTTTCTCTCTCTCTCTCTCTCTCTATATATATATATATCTCTCTCCCTTTCTCTCTCTCTCTCTCTCTCTATATATATATATATCTCTCTCTCTTGCTTTCTCTCTCTCATACCTCATCCTCGCTAGACTTAAAAAATAAAAAATAAATTGATAAATAAATAAAGAAAGAAATAAGAGATAAACATAAAAAGACACAATACTCATATTAAATACTACATTACTAATACATAATAATTATGTAATATCTTAGTCGCAAGGACGAGAGCAACACTAGACCCGACACTAGACCGCATAAAATAAAGTCACATTACCCCGAATGTCAAAAAACAAATAGGTGTGAAGTCGATTTGAGCTTGTGGCATCATTGAGGTATTACTGGCTCTAGAGAGAATGGAGGTGAGAAATTTAGCACTTATAAGTTAACTAAAAAACAAACCCTTATCATATTCAAATTGTAACTTTAATTTAGAAATAACTGGAGATTGCATTTCGCAATATGGCTAATAGCCATATGAAAGAATTCCCGTAAGACATGTAAAATACCAGTACAAGTGATTTAAACATACCTTCAGTCCCCCCAAAATACATGAGACATAGACTGCAAATCAAATATAGATTCATAAACATTTATGTTGATTAGCACCTAATCTACAGAAATTACAGAAGATTACAGTCATTATTATATGATACCTGAGATAATCTAAACAGAGCGACTAAACCTTTGATACCACTAAAGATGAATGCTGGCCATTAATTTTGCATGATATTGAATTGTAAATTGCCTATATTAAAGTTATCGGGAAATGTTGACTATGCAGTTGATTATGTTGATCATATAGAAGTGATTGTTTAAGCGAAATTGTGTAGCCATACTGTAAGACTTTGGAATCATTTAGATGGTAACACCAGGGCCGTAGCCAGAGTTTGATGTTTGGGGGGGGGGGCACATATTATTGATCGACGTCCTGGGGAGGGGTCTAACTGAAAGTTCAACCGATCTTGGATTTTTTTTTTTGGGGGGGGGGGGGGAGTGCGTGCCCCCCCCCCCCCCCCCCGAGGCTACGGGCCTGGGTAACACACTGATTCCAGCAATGTTTCAGACTTATTTTTGATATTTTGCTGGTTCAAAACAATCCATTCACTTTACAATGAAAAGAAAAACTTTTCGACAGTTTTCCCCAAAATGCAGTGTCAGAAACAAAATTCTTACGATTACCAGAATTATTACCATTATTATTTCAAATGAATCATATTTCCGTGCAATACGCCTTACATATTAAATTTTATCTGATTTCATTTTCTCATTGTCAGCTCTTGAGACTGACATGATTTACAATCAATTCAATTCAACTCGTATTTATTTCACTTCCAACTGAAAGATAAACAAAGGTGTTACAGATATTATTACAGAAAGTATGAACAAAATGTATGAACATAGTCAATTTTTATCTTGGTTATTGATATGGTTATAAGCCTAATTCATGAGATTTTTTATATAACATGTCGAGGAAGTGGTGTAATATTTTTATTGCATTTTTATTGCATTTTTATTGCATTGTAATTAGTGTAGCCTCGTTGGACTCCATACGTACAAAAATAAAATAATTTTTTAACGGGGAAAAGGGAAGAGAATGACCGTACGATTCACCTTTTAAACACGATAAATGATTGGGCAATGAGGCGACTTTTTCGGAATGGTAGGAGAAATTAATAAAAAATTCTGTCAAAATATGAAGTCAATGAAAGATTGTTCCACGACGTGACATACATCAGTTGAAAGTAGAAGCATAAGGCTTTTATTTCATGTAATAATCCAGGGAGGTGATAGAGATTGAGTGGAATCAAGCCTCTCTCTTTTGACCCCATGATCCAAGCCGCCGTAAAGTAATGCGCAAATCTGCAACTCTTGACCAGGTGGTGAGATAAAAGAGCGCATGAAATATCAGGATTTAGAATTCCTTCATCAGAAAATGGTATCTAAGCAAATGCTCACTGTCCTTTTCAATTATTTCTCATCAATTGTTGAATGTGTAATGGGTTGAACAAGCGAACATAAACGTGTGTAACTTCATACTTTTTCCAACTGCAAAAATACAAAAAGCACGCGAAAGCACGCATTAGCAAACTTAAAGTTATCGAAGATTGTAAATCATGGATTAAAACAATGACGGGACATTAAAACATACGAAGATAATCGGATTATCCTAAAATATTAAATTTTTGTCCGGATCTATTTTTGAAAAATTGTTTGATGCACTATTCCCAAAATTCCCGCTTTTCTGTTGTTATACGAGCCTTATCAGCTCCCCCCCCCCCCCCTTCAGCATAAGCCCGGTGTGTAAAGTCAATACGGGTAGACCTTTTGCTTTTGTTACGAGCCGGAGATATTGGGCACACGCATGCGGTCCCTCTGTTCCCGGGGTGGGAGGGGGGGGGGGCGGCGCGGGGTTTTTGACAAATTTCTGCAAAATTCAAAATTATCTTTACAGAATATGACGATAAATCCCAAATTTATAAAATGTTGTTCCAAGGCGAGACAGTTATGACCTGAAAGAGGAATCCCTACTCATTTACCTCCTGTAACAAACTTAGAAATTGAAATATCGACGTTTGTCACAGGAGGGATTGCACACGACCCCGACCCCACCACCCTTTCTTCGATAACACGCTTTGCTGCTTAAACACGTTGAGTGGTAATTAAACTTAAAGCATTACGCGGATGTGACTTTTTGGTAAAACATGGTCGCAGGAATAATGACGATATAGTTTCTGTTCGAATAGAAATTGAACTACAGATTGTTTTACGGCATGACTTACATCAGCCTAAACCTATCATCTATGTACCTTTCATTTCATGTGATAATCTAAGAAATTGAAATGTTGAGGTGTGTTCTAGAAGCTAGGGCTGTGTAGTTGGATAGGTTTTTGACCAATTTCAAAAAATGTTCAAATTTTATTAAAAGAATACGACGATAAATCCCAAATTTCTAGAATATAAGTTGTTTCACTGCGACTTGCGTTTTATCATTATGTATTTTCTCTCTCTGTCCTCCATGATTTCCCGAACGTTATCTTACACGGGGATTTCCCCAGATAAGCCTTTAGTGGTGACCCCCCCCCCCCCCCACCCACATTCAAATAGCCAAGTGGACAGGTAGTTCTACTAACCTTCTCCTTTTTGCTTGCTCTTTTATCCTGGTCTAATATTGTTTAATTGTTGAATGTTTTTGATGGGTCTACTATTTTGTTTGTTTCTCTGTCATTTGTATAACATGTATTTTTATATATTATATTGCATTTTCTTGTTTTATATTTGAATTTGGAAATTAATAAATAAATGAAATGGAAAAAAGATATCGACGTGAGTCACAGGTTGGATTAAACCCCCCCCCCCCCCCCCCCCCGCCGCTCGCTCCGATTACGCCCTTTTCTCATGAAATGAGTTGCAAAAGGTGCGCACAGGTGACTTTTTGTTTGTAATGGTCGCGGAAACAAGTGACCATGGTTTCTGCCCGAATGGAAATTTAATGAAGTATATTGTTGACCTATTTGGCTGACATTTCATATAATAATCTTAAGAAATTAAAATGTTGAGGTGAAACTGCAAAGTATGAAGTTTATCGAATTAATTTCAAGCTATTCTCACAAATTCACATAAATTACAATTAATCTAGGCTTGACATACATCATATACATTAGCTTTTTGTCGCACACCAATTTAAGACAAAATATGTGTATGATTTTCTGTTAATACACTATTGACACTTGTGTTGACAGTTATCACAAATAACTGCAATTTCAGCAGGAAAAGTTTCCTTTTCCCTATTATCGTTGGCTTTTTTGAGGATACCGTAATTGGTGGCATTTCCATTTCTTGCGTCGGAATCGGTGATGATGATGACGATGAGTTAGGGATGCTAATGAGAGATGCTTGGTTCCTTGTAAGACTGCAGCCGTGCAGAGCAGGTACATCTTCTTCGTGTAATACTAGCACGTCTTCAGTGATAGAAATGTAAATCAGGTAACTCCAATTAAGATTCATTTAGAGATTAGAGTAACAGATCATTACATTTACATTGCCCTTCTTTGCAAGTTGTGGATGCGCCTGAGAGAGCCCGGCCCAGAGGGCCAGACCAGGCGCCGTGCTACGTACATGTATGCACCGCGCACCGCATCATCATTATTGAATTATTCATCTCCTGGCCTAAGCTTGGCAGTGAAATGGTAGAATTTATAATGTGTGATGATATGTTATCTTGTGTTCATCTTACCAGATTCTTGATGAAGCAACCTTGAATTTGTGCTAAGTTAGAAGTAGACTTTAGCCCGAATTTTCTGTCTCTTTCGTTCGTTAGCCTCTGTCTGATTTGGGTAGGGTCGGCTCCTCTCTACCCACATCAGAGGCTAGAGAGGAGCCGACCCTACCCGAATCAGAGGCTAACTAACGAAAGAGACAGAAAATTAGGGCTAAGTTAAAAGAAGAATAAAGTTAATAAATTATTATAAATTTAATGTTATGTGTCAAATAATGATGATCCCTTTAGACCCCTACTTAGATTTATGTTTTTACTTTTTGTCAACAGATGTTAATTCATAATTGACTCTAGCCTAGTCTCTACGCCTACATGCACGTGAAATAGAGGTATCCAGTTCAATTAGGCTGGTCTCAACATCAAACATCTTGACATGTGTCATGTAATGCCAGACAATTAGACTTTAGAGAAATGGCTGGTGATGGACAAGAATGGGAAGAAGTTATCATTCTTCAGAACCAGGATGGAGAACCGATTGCGAAGAAAAGAATGGATGTGAACGGAGAACAGGGTAGGAAATCTGAATCAGACGTGAATGGATCCAGAGACGCTGGGAATGGTGCACTGGACAGGGACGTCCTGAGTCACCTGTCAATCATGTCGATGAAAGCGGGTCTTTCTTTCTCACCACACAGCGACTGGACGAAGGTCTGCAAAGAAAGAACAAGTCCGAGGTCGAGAGACGATGATGAAGGGGATGATGAAGAGGAGGATGAAGACGATAATCCATTGAATGTTGTCCCTGCTGATGGGTAAGGAAAATGGACGTCAAGTCACGTCATAATAAATTCCTCTGTAACTGGAATGTGACTAAGTGGGATTGTCTGAAAAAAGATTTCATTGATGTTTCATTTGATGTGACATACATGTACATGTACTGTACAATACATGTACATGTAGATCATTAACCTGTCATTGATTTATGGATACAAAATTGAAGGTTATTTAAAGGTAAAGACCAGTTATGGTCATGCGATTGAATTGTGAAAGAAACGTTGTGGAATCGATCAGAAAAGGTTGATCATCTAGCATCTAGCATCTGCAAGGTTCTGGAATCATCAAAATAATAAGAAATTTGGCCCATTCTTCGTAAAGTTACAAGCACTATACACAGAAAGATGTATATGGGACTACCCTATATCTCTCACAGGACCATGAGACAAACAAATTTACCAAATATATGAATTAGTAGGCGGTTTCCCGGCAAATTTTTTATCATCATGTATTAGTCAAAACATATTCTTTCACATGATTGGTAATGAGAGCTTCCATTTCATTTTTTGAAATTGGGGCGTTACCAATACTGGTCTTTACCTTTAATTTACATGTAAACTCCTCTTCTTCTTCTTCTTCCATTTGGGTACATCCCTCTTTACAGAGTATTGTCATACTATACTGGGGTGTGCAGGTGGACCACTACATCGCGTTTTACCTACTGTTTTAGAAATAAATATTAAAGGGGACTAGTAGCGAGTCCGCAGCTTTTTGACCATACCTTAGCTCAAGAGATCACACTTTGTTTTGTCTCAAGATTTAATCTGTGCCCTATTCTGATAACATTGCATTTAGTATCTTTTAATTTGTCTATTTTCAACTTCTTCTATCCTTTTTACAAGGTAAGACAAAGGGAGAGGAGGGGGATATTGTTTGAAAAGGAATTCATTTCCTCTTCAATTATTCATTACTTTTCAGTTTTAAAGCAAAAGTTCCAAGTAATATTAAACGTTAAATTAGTTTCAATAAAACTTAAAGGTAAAGACCAGTATTGGTAACGCCCCAATTTCAAAAAATGAAATGGAAGCTCTCATTACCAATCATGTGAAAGAATATGTTTTGACTAATACATGATGATAAAAAATTTGCCGGGAAACCGCCTACTAATTCATATATTTGGTAAATTTATTTCTCTCATGGTCGTGTGAGAGAGATAGGGTAGTCCCATATACATCTTTCTGTGTATAGTGCTTGTAACTTTACGAAGAATGGGCCAAATTTCTTATCATTTTGATGATTCCAGAACCTTGCAGATGCTAGATGCTAGATGATCAACCTTTTCTGATTGATTCCACAACGTTTCTTTCACAATGCAATCGCATGACCATTACTGGTCTTTACCTTTAAGTTGAAAAATAAGAGAAGTTTACATCTTTATGGTGAATGTTGAGGAAAGTCTGAAGCTGCAATCAATTAAATACAAAATGGCAATCCCCAGGCTCATATTAATTTAAAATATTTCTCTTCTAGTTATTGATGGAGAAATATGAATATTCCCTAGAGGGGGTATGCAAAAGCACAAGTTTACCATTATAATTGAGGGCACTACTATGGGAAATGTAGAAAAATTGATTTTATGAAATGTCTAGTTCAAAACACATGGAACTTTTAGCTGCTCACATCCCGCCCCCCCCCCCCCCCCCCCCACTCAGTGTTATTTAGGGTACGCATATGCATGTTCCCCCTTAAGTTCGGTGTGTAAAGTCAATTTTGTTTGTACTACGAGCCGGACTTTGGTGCTTGAAAAGTACCCCGTTACCGGACATTTTGGTAACACGCATGGTATCCCTCCGTTCACGGAGTGGGGGGGGGGGGGGGGGGGGGCTCACATTGGTTATCACACAGTTGTCAATTTGAATTAAAATCCCTGTAGCTTCCTTACCTTTCAGGTTAGTTAATTGGACTTTCCTCAATCATGTACCGATCTACATAATGTACATGTATTTCCCTCATTTTTCTGCTTTCATTCAAACCAATTTGGTGCCAGGGTTTGCACTCCCCCTTTAAGTTGAAGTTTGTAAGTGGTTTGTCTCACCTTTTGATAGCGACAGTAATTAACGTGACAGTCAAGATAAGCATTGTATACTGCCCTCTAGTGGTGACTGTGAATCATATGAATGGAAGTTGCAGCGGGTTTATCATAGTCTAACTCCCTCTATTGGTGGTGTCATGACAAAATAGTGATCTGTGGCCTAGATTTGTTGAATCCTCGGGGTAATTTAGTAATATCTAGATAATAGATCTTTGTGGTGATGCAAAAATCTAGCATATCAAAAGTAGTATTTTGATGTAGTTCGACAAGATCACACAAGAAGTTGAACTGTATAGTGTTTATTAATTTTCATGTATCTAAAAGAATATGAGAAAAAAATTTGACTTAAAATTTAGTGATTATTGTTTACCGTATATAACGGTGTATAAACCGCACTTTTTTGCCGCCGAAAAAATTTCAAAGTCGGGGGTGCGGTTTATACACGGTACACCAAAAAAAAAAAAAAAAAAAAGCTCGGTAATCGGTGTGTTGACTCACCACTCGGAAACTAGAACAACACTCAAATTTGTCCGTCATCTTGGTTTGAAAGTAATCTTTCTGATAGATCTCAATATGTAGTTTATAATAATAATTCCTCCAATTTTTCTTCTATTACATGGTGTACCACAAGGTTCTATCCTAGGTCCCTACTGTTTTTTAATTTACAGTACCGTAATGATCTTACACACAAAAAAAAAAAAATCTCGGCAAAAAAAAAAAAAGTTTTTTTTTTTTTTTTTTTTTTTTTTTTTTAAGGGCGAAAAAGAGGGGTGCGGTTAATACACGAGGGCGGTTTATACAACGTTATTTACGGTATTCAAAGAAAATTAAGGTTCATTCGAAATGAGAGCAATGTGGTGCAATTACCCGGTTCTGTTATTACCTCTAATCTTACAATTAACATTCTACATATATATTTATGGAGAAAACACAAGGAGTAAATTAGCTTGTAAAAATGACTTGCTAACTTGGTGCCACTTGAAGAGTTAATTGATTCACATGAGAAGGACTATGACCAACACATCATGAGACTTTGCTCAAATAAGTATTCATGGTGAATGGCAAAAGGTGACATTTCTCATGAATTACAGACTTGAGGTTATCTGATTACCGTAATACTTGGGCTGAATGCCATGCCCTCTGGGATATGTGCATATATTTGTACACATACATGTATAATCTCCTGCTTATTGAAGGACTACATAGTAATTCCAAGTGCTAATTTGTCTGCGTCAACGTCTAAGAATATCTTCACCGAAGGCCCCAGTGATTTCTGAAGACTTAATGTACAAATACATGACCACATGCTTCTTATAATTAATAATGAATAATATTAATTTGAGCTGGCCACTTCTAGTGTATGGATCCTTTTGGTGAAGATTGATACCTTCAGCAGATTTGTAGGCAAACTATTTAGTGTTTACATCCAAAAATTGCATGTACCTTGCTTTAACATTTTATCTCTCACACTGATATACTGGTAAACCTTCAAACATACAGTAAATTACAGAAATCTAATGGTAGGCCTAATGATTTGATTTGTACACATAAATGTAGACCCATGTACATGTACATGTAAATCTTTCCTTATTGATAACCAAACTACCCCTGCCTAATTCCTACTCGATTGCCCCCCCCCCCCCAAACGAACTACACCCCATACTATCCCCAGATCTCCCACCCCACCTAAAACAAATATCTCTCATATTTATAATGTGCCATTAATCTCGTACACTATTTTCAGTTGCAGAATATTAAAAGAACTAATAACAAGGGAGGTCGTGGGAACGTTATGGGCTTTTACATGTACAGGTATAGTACAATACCTTTTTTAAATTGTATGCCTTACAACATAAATGTACCTTACTTCTCCGCTGTATGAAAATACTGCATAATAGCAGGTGTGCGTCATGATTTTCACCTTTTGCAGGAAGGCAGTAAATCCTCACTGCCAGGATTCTCAACATTTTCTTACCAAGTGTGAATCATCGCATACAAAGCATAGTACTTGTAAGATTGAAAAGATGATGAGTTTCCACAAGCAGTCTTTAGTCGCTTTGAAGCAATCTTGCATGGATGTGTTCACATTGCTGCTGCTCTTTCACCAGTGCACAACTGTGGGGCAAAGTTTCTGTGTTAAAATTAAGCTACTGGTATTTAATTCTTGTAAACAAATAATACATGTTCAAGTATTATAAAAGGAAGTCTTATAATCAGTGTGTTCAAGATTTTGGACATTTTTCTAATGAAATCTTAATTGCAAAATGCAAACTAAGATCCACGCCCCCTCTCATTCCCAGGAACCGCACCACACAACACCACCCCATCCCTACCTACTGTACAGTGTACTACTCAGCCCGCCCCTCACCCGCCTCACCTGCCTCACCCGCCTCACCTGCCCCTCACCCCCCCCCCCCCCCTTCACCCCCTCACCCACCTCACCCCTCACCCCCTCACCCGCCCCTCACCCCCCCCCCTCACCTGCCCTCACCTGCCCCTCACCCCCCTCACCCCCCTCACCCACCTCACCCCTCCCCTCACCCCCTCACCCCCCCTCTCACCCCCTCACCCCCTCACCCCCTCACCCCCTCACCCCCTTCCCAATTTATACCCAGTACTCATCCGGTCACCCTCCCCATTGCTCTTGGACCCACCTCTCACACTTAACAATGTTCCTTTTCACATCACACAGCATACAGTTTGTGGAAATTAGATTAAACCTAAAGAGCATAGCGGTAAACAAGGCCAGGGCAGGAAGTGTTTGGTTGGGACTGGTAAAACAGGAGAATTAAAGAGACCTGTAATTTACTTGTCATGAGTTTCTTTGACAGCATGAACATGATGTGAGAAAAAGTTACCGGTACTATAAATGAACTCTTTGTAACGATTCTAAAGTTTTTTTCCTTAATTTCAGAAGCCACTGGCCATATCCTTGATAAAAAAAATAGTTTTCTTGAAATCTCATACATTGTAGGGAAAGATAATTTGTTTAAAGGAAGTTCAAAACAATGCAAGAAAATTTGTTTGTTCATACATGTATGGCAACCAGGAGTTTAAAAATATGAAATACAGTCAAACTTGTCTATAGCGACCGCCCAAGGGAAACACAGAAAGTGGTCTTTGTAGACAAGTGGTCTTTGTAAACAGGTTCCTTTAGTACATGTTTCAATGAGGTACCACTTTCGAGGGAAACAAAAAATGTGGTCTTTGTAGGCAAGTGGTCCTTGTAGACAGGTGGTCACTAAAGCAGGTTTGACTGTATGTGTTTATTAGACCAAACATTAATTTTCAGTATTGCTAATTAGAATTGGTAATGTACACCCATATCTACCAGCTGATCTGATGTGATGAATTCATTAACAAAAATATTGAAGAAATAGGGGCTTTAAATGATGTTGATGGCCTGAAATCCTTAAAGCAACTGATGTAAACTCAACCATTCATGTACATGCACGGTTACACTTACAGGCAGTACCGGTACCTACATGTACATTGTCCCTGCCAACCTACGCGCGCATGCAGTATCTCACCAGAGTACCAGACACTCTGCTGTTGACAGCTGCGATTAGCTCGATGTGTCATTGGTTCTAGAGGTTCACTCCGAGGGCAGCTTAACCACTCATAGCTTGGAATGCTTTATTGCCGTAATACACGTAGCTCTTTAGACTCTCATAATCCATCGTAAGAGCTGGGAGTCGCCCTACGCCTTCTTTTTCGTCAAAAAGCACATGAAGATGTCATTTTTCGAGGGACAAAATTAGTCTAATGAACATATGAAATGGATTTGTTTGGACAAATTTAGTTCAGCTCATGGATGCATCAATTGGTTGAAGTCGAGTTGCTTGTGAGGAACGACTTGATTTGAGAAGCACTTTTGGTGTTGGCCTGGATCGAGCTGTCGAGGTTCCTTTGAAAGTGGTGCATTGTCAGTGGAAGTAACTATGGCATTGATTGTAGCAAACCTGATGAGAATATTGAAGCAACTTATTGGAGGCTGTTTAAAGCCAAAGAAAAAGCGGTAAGCCTGGTGACCAACGTTCTTTGATACATTTAGGCTTTTATCATTTGTCATTCTAACGTTCCCCTTAATTTTTTTTTTGTCAAGGGTAGGGCAGAAATATCCTCCCATAAAAGCGTCAGCATCACTCTATTATCTGCTATATCTATCTTGTGCGTAAGTCAGGCCAATAGTTGGATTGACAGAGAATACAAGAGCTGAAGTCTTCTTTTTTATCATAGTAAAATCCTGAAAATATTTTGTCTATAGATCTATCATTGTTTTCTTCCTTTCACTTTAGATTGACCGTCCTGGATGTTCTCCCTTGGGAAGATGTTTTAGTCTCCAGAATTCTGCCCTTCATGAGCCTCACAGACTTGTTTCAGTTGCGACAGGTGTCCTGCGGCTTTCGAGATGCTGTAGCAATATTCTTTGCCTCCAATCACCACCTTGACCTGTCTGCTGTAGGACCCGAATTCACCCAGGATGCCTTTCGCGTCGTATCTGCTGAGGCAAAGAACCTCACCACACTGAACGTTGCCAATTGCAAGAAGTGGATCACGGACGATCTAATCCTGCCTGTCATCGAAGCAAATAGAAACCTGCGGGATATCAGCATCTCTGAGAACTCGAGCCTGTCGACCAACGTGGTGCGGAGGATAGCCACCAGGTGTCCAGACCTGTGCAGCCTGTCCCTTGCAGAGTGTCAACAGGTGACGTCGACATCTGTTGAGTGTGTCGGGATGAACTGTGATCAGCTGGAGCACCTGGATCTCAGGGGGTGCTGGGCTATGGACGATGACACTCTTAGTCTGGTCCTGCAGCTACATCCACACATGAAGTGGTTGTCTGTAGCCAGAGCGTATGGTGTTACAGATCTCCTTGTGGATCAGATCTGTACGTACTGTCCAAATATTGAGTACTTGGATGTTCAGGGGTGCTGGAGAATCACAGATGCTGCAATTCGGTAAGTGGTTTTTTTTTTTGGTGTAATTTACTGTACACATTACATGTACTACCATATTCCTGAGATTCTCTGTCTTCTACTCCTGTTAGGTGAGATTAATTCTTGTTACTTGTTAGGTAAATAAATTAATACGATTACTTGTCAAATGTATGGTCTGCTGACAAGCCAAACTACAGCATTCTTGGAGAATATAAATATATTATTGGATGTGTCACACTTATTATTGGTCAGTCATCCGGGTACTGCGCTAAGGATATTGAATACACTGATTTATCGTACCACTTGGAAGCCTTATATATAGAAAATAATAACAATTGGTTATTACACTGTATTGCCCTTTCATTTTATAAGCTTATTTTTATCTTTGTCAATGTTATTTAAATTGAACATTAATGAAGCAATAGCATAAACACTAAAAATAAATAATTGCATAATTCAAGCACATTACTATATTTCAGAAACATTGAAAAGCTGATAATAAAATGAAAGTGATTTATATACAGCTACATGTATCAAACAACGTACACTACATGTATTAGATAATTAACTTTATGATAGCACTTTTGATGGCCTCTCGATCATTGAAAATCTATTATCAATTTGTATCTCCTCTTTCACCATTTATTCATTTGACCAGCCAACTATGGAACTTGGAGAGCCTGAAAACTTTAAAAGTTAAAGACTGTCGCTATATTACAGAGAGAAGTCTCGCGAGGTTCCGCGCCAAAGGGGTTCAGATTGATGTATTGCTTCCAGAAGAGAGCGATCTCGCCAAGTTAGAGCGCCATCTACGGGCCAGGGAGTTTGCACGAGCAAGGAGTATACCACCCAACTTTGCGTTATGATGTCGTCATGCATTGGATGCTATTCTACATATAGATGTATGTTTGTGCTGTAGTTAATTGAACATATTTAAGACAAGAACAAAACCAAAAAAACATGGTATCTTAAAAACAAAAACAGTTATTTCTTTAATGGCTATGCACAAATTAATTGATATGAAAAAAGTTTTCTCAAAAGGTTTAATAAGTTTAAAGTACAGTACAGGATATTGAATTGAATTTGGGAGGGGGGGGGGAAGAGTTGGTTTGAAATAATGCATGTCATTGTATGATGCACTGGCACGTTATCAAATTCTCATTCCCATCTGTTATCAATTATCAACTACTACAGAACAGTATCTCACAAGGTCATATAAGGTCAATTTGTTTTGTTTTGTTTTTGTAGGGGATGGGGGTGGGGGTGGGGCCTTTGGTTATTCACTTTACAATATTTTTTAAAAGAGACTCTACATTCCAGCAGTGGCAATGCTTTCAAAATTTAGTTGGTTCTGGTTTGAATCTAGCACATTCAATAAGACAATGTGATATTCAACACATATATGTATTTGAATATGAAATTGTATATCAGAAATGTTTGTTTTGCACAGTGCCTTCAGTGTTGAAGTTTCCACGTTTATCAAATGTTTGGTGTATGTTTAGTAAACACAGTTGGAGAGACATGTAGAGGTGTTGTGGTCTAGTTGAAAAGTCTTCGGATAGTGCACCAGTAGGTATGGGGTTCAAATCCCTGCCGCAGCATCAACGTCCTTTGGCAAGACATTAATCCTACATTTGCCACACTCGACCCAGGTGTAGTAAGTGAGTACTTGGTAGGATATATTCCTGGAATGCACTGAGCACTATGGTTGTCTGAGCTAAAGCCAGGGTTATAATATCCAAAGTCCTTTGGAAGCTCATAATGCTCATTAGAGATGTTTTATATGCACTATACAAGAACAGCTTATTATCATTATTATTATGCAACAAAACTGTCATAAGAAGCAAGTATTCAATAATGTAGATATATCCGGCAAGCATTTTATTTGTACCAGATTAAACTCATCATTATATACAATGTACATCTGAAACAAAAGTTTTTGCAAGCATAGCTGAAGACATATTGAATATTTTCAAAACACTTTATATTACGTTAATATATTTCTATTTTTACTTGGCCCTTACCCAGCTTTTATACTTTTTCTACCAGAATTGTTTTGGTAGACATTATTTATTCTTGACCATTTAGTGTATGTTTCATTTGATTCTGTGAGACTATATTATCTGACATTACTAGAACATATTATTTGATTTAGTGCAAACTAATCTTTGACACAGAGATAATCTATTGATTAAAATTTGTAATTGACACCATAATCTGGAAACTGTAATCCAATATTAAGTGAATTAAAAGAATGTGGAAGTACAGAGTGGTATAATGTTTATAAATGATAACTCTTGTGAATTATGAGAAGGGTACAACAGATCATTTTAATTTATCAAAAATTTAATGTTGTGATATTTGATGCTCCAATTGATAATTTGCCAACAAACTCCAGGGTTTTATAGGAAGTTGTATTTTAATGTTCCCATATTGTAACAGGAGATACTCCATGAACTTTGAAAAGTTTAATTTAAGATATTATTTCAACATCCGATATTTAATGTTGTGATCTTTGATGCTGCAATCTTTGATGCTGCAATTGATCATCTACTAATTATAATTTGCCACCAAACACCGGGTTTGTATCGGAAGTAGCAATTATGTGTTCCTAGATTTAATGTAACATATATTTGTCATGAATTATGAAAAGTTAATGTAGAAGATATTATTTCAATATCCCATATTAAATGTTATTTGAAACTATTAATCTCCAATATTAATGATAATTTGCAACCAAACTCCTGGTATTTATCGGAAGTTGTAACTCTGCACTCCTTAATCCTAGATTCAATGTTAAACAATATCTGATGAACTTTTAAAAGTGTATTAAAGATATCATGTATTAATATCAAATATTTAATGTTAAAAGTGATATTTGACACTCCAATAATTTATTGATTTTGCCATCAAACACCAGTTTGTATTGTTAGTTCTTATGTTCTATGTTCTTAGATTTTATGTACATCTAACAGGAGAGTTTTCATGCACATTGAAAAGTTTTCTTGTACCAGATTTATATGGGGAAGTTGAAATCACATGCTCCTATGTTCATGGTCAACAGATATCAATATATTATTGAAAGATCAATATCTGAACTTATTACACAAGATTGAGTATAATTTGGTTCTATGAATAGAAAAGGGAAACCGAAAATACATCTCTACCAAGATTTCCTTCAAGACTTTGTGAACTTTAACCATACTCAGAATCAAAGGGTATATTCATATGAACAAAGTTTTGATGCAATATATTTATAATCAGTTTTATTTTACTCTTTCTGAAAGATATAAATAGACATATATATATATATATATACAGGTATATATAGTCACAAACAATCAAGAAAAGAATTCGAACAAACATACAATTTTGACACAATTATCGTATTTTTCTTGTTTCACACAGCAACATGTACACATAATATATCTTCAACATCTTGCATATTTCACAACATTAAACTTTTTGAATATTAAAATATTATATTATATTATTTGGCACGTGGAATACTGTTCGTTCTGCATAAGACCCATCAATTTTTGTTGTATTCTTATAACATTCAATATTGCCAATTTGATGAATACTAAAACTAATGTGCGGTTACGAATTGAACGAATTATTGTATTTTTAAAAATCCTAGTTTTGAATATAAATACTCAGTATATTGAATCAAAATCCTGGATTAAATACCTGCATTTAGTTACAGACATATCTTCTGCCTTTTCAAAAGCTAGTACAAAGAAGCTTTGCAATGAATTATTTTAAAGAAAACATCCACTGTTAGTGTTAGTTAAGTAATAGTAATACTGTCAATTAATAGGTCTACTGATAAAGAAGTTGCTTTTGTCTGTATTCAACATGTGCAGTCCACAGTAAACCAGTCAAATGAGCAACATTTTCATTAATCATGCAGAATAAGACGAGTATCTTGTCAACTTAAATTATGCAGTAAAGCAGTTTCATTTAGAAGGACAAGTTGTGACACATTTTGATGTCATCTACCTGGGTAAAACTTGAATTCTCTTAAGTATAAGTATCCACACGCACATCTAACATTCAGCATAAAGCGACTTTGGTCCAAAGACAGGCAGCTGTGTAATTGGTCGCTTCCGTGGTAACCATCAAGGGTCTCTTTAGTTTCTGTCCCGATATCCCTTATAACATAGGGGGACTCCACAAATTGCAGGAAACCTGTTATGTAATGCAGACTTCCACACACTATTGTCTAGCTTCTTTATTCGAAGGTTGAATTCTGATAAAGGCGATAAATGAGTTCCATATTTTCCTCTTCTTGCACATAAACACATTGGTACAAAACATCTTCAAACTTCTTAAAAGTACAGGATTTTAACTCTATACATGTATTTTGTGAAGATAAATGTATAAAATTGTATGAAAAACTTTTTTATGGACATATGTCAGGTGAATTGTATGACATAGAACAATACACTTTGCTTCTCCTTTTCTTTCTACTGTACACGTAACTACAGTCAAACCTGTCTACAGCAACCACCCAAGGGAAACACAAAAAGTTGTCTTTGTAGACAGGTGGTCACTAAAGCAGGTTTGACTGTACCACATAGTTTGCTGAGAGGTAGAAGGACGTTGACTCAAATAATGCCTTTCTGGCTCTCAACACACAATATAATGTTTCATATTATGTATAAATAGTACATATACAAAGAGGTTTATGAAAGACAGGTGAAATTTACGGACAAGGCGTTCAATGGTATGCATCACGGCAGTGTATTATCCTGGTATATTTGATATATAACACAAGTGCTGGCACAAAGAAACGATATGTATGTCCTTTATGTAGTATGTGTGTGACACGATACAATATAAAAATGTGAATTAAATGTCACTTGAAAGCTGTAATTCTAATGACTCTGTGGTGTTTTCTTCATTGTTGACTCTATTCTCACTTGGTTCTATACACAACAAACAACCCAAACCTGTTTGGAATTCTAAATGTGGCTAAACTTTTTATAGAAAAAAAGGTGGATGTGATAGATTGGTGAAAAGTTCGGGTCCATGTGAACTTTAAATGTGTCTTCTATATATTTGTATTTTATTTGCTTCAAACTTTTGATATGCTGCCTCATTTGAATAAGCTCAATTAGGAAAGACTATCCTACGATTAAGAATACAAATAACATTTGAATTGCAGCAGTACAAAATATGACACCATTTTATTACAATCAAACAAATCGAGGGGTCAGTGACACAAAGACGTATTAAACTCCATTTGGGCCACTTAGAGAAAAAGTTGTTTAAAGATAGAGGTCCACTTAGGCCTAAAGGAGTTAAGTGGAGTTAAGTCTTTGTGTTTCCTGGAAAGCCCACATTTTTCTGAACATTTTGATATCAAATACTCATTTTGGCAAAATATGGATTTACGTCTTTGTGTCGCTGAACCCTCGAAATGACCTTTTTGGCATAGAAGACTAGCATCATCATAAGATATTCCCGATGTTAAAGTTAGGGAGGTCCTCATCGCTCTCTTCGGAGTCTGACTCCACCACATGTTCAAGAGGAGAGTAGGAGATACTGGCATCTGATGTTTCCGAGGGTTCCTGTACGACAGGATCTCTCCTACCCTGCGAAACGACTACTTCAGAATGGGAAGATTCCTTGAGGTCTGCGCCCCATGTAGCATCGCCAATGTCCTTGACTTTTGGTACGGTATCCAGATTAACTAGGGGTAAGTCATCCCCCTCTGTATACGAATGGGGTGAGCATGTAGTGTCGTCCATAGCTGCGGACACGACTTCTTGTGAGCGGGGTGATTCCATGCAGTCTATCTTTGATCTGGCATTGCTCAGTTTCTCATCTTCGGGTGGGGTACTCAGATCTATACAAGGCAAGTCATCACCCCCTATGGATGAATTGCGTGATCCAGTAGGGTGCAGCAATGTGTTCTTAGAACAGTCCATTTCTAAGACGGCGGGCTTGCAAGCATTACTAGTTCCAGACACACTTGGTGATACACTGCTTACAAAATCTTCTGAAAATCAAAAGTATAAGAATAGCTTTGATAAATACATATACTGAACTATTGCAATCATCAAAATAAAATGCAATAAAGTAATCATAAGAAAGTTGAACGCTAATTAAAAGGACCACAGCAAACAAATAAACTGCTCTAAATAGCTACTGCAGATTTTAAATCAATACAGAAAAAAGGAAAGATCTGTTGCTGTCCAGATTTTAGTAACATATAACAATGTAAAATTTGACATGGTGATATCAAAGTCTGGACTTGAATTACAAAGCTTTTGGGAGAATAACTTGAGGGAAAGTAAGTATTAGCTGCACTAGAATTTAAGGGGAAAATAAAGTAAGGAAAGATACAAAGAAGAATTTGGAGAAGGGATAACGAAGAAGAATAAAGATCAGGAACACATTACCATCATTGCTATCCAATGACATAGCCGGTGAATGCTCTCTCTCGCTCCTTTCCAGCTTTCTTCTTTTTTCCCTCGTTCTTTTAGGCTTCTCTGCTGGTTCCAGGTCAGCATCTTGTTTCAGTTCCCTCAGTCTCTCCTCCCACTGCTTCTGGAAGGCCTTGGAATCTTGGATTCCATCTGATCTCTCTGTAAGACAAAATAAAAGACCATTACAGTTGAACTTCTCACCTACTTCCAATGTTAAAGTGTTGTAGTATTGTTCGAGTTGAGCATTTGGAGCAATGTGTAAAATAATGTTCTACATAAACATGTATATGTATATATCAAATATCAAATACAAAGAAGTTAAAGCCCCACTGCACTACTTATAGCTACATGTACTTGCGCCCTCTATATAGCAAACAATGCCTAATCAGTGACCATTGGTCCCCCATGATCCCCTTTTTC
Source organism: Strongylocentrotus droebachiensis (assembly GCA_035222895.1). Classification (NCBI taxonomy): domain Eukaryota; kingdom Metazoa; phylum Echinodermata; class Echinoidea; order Camarodonta; family Strongylocentrotidae; genus Strongylocentrotus; species Strongylocentrotus droebachiensis. The sequence goes on along the minus strand of JAVYIG010001691.1, from coordinate 86,707 downwards.
TTACATGTATGTTAATTGACAGCTTATTTGATGAGATAACCAGCTGTCAGTGACCATGCAGGGAGGTCTAATCCCTCCTGGCCAACTAGTGTGGTAGGGCTTTAAAATGACTTAATATGGAACAGGAAATCTTGTGAGAGCTCAATTTTTTGAATTAATACATCATAATTCAATTAGTTATTTTTTAAAATTTACATTGGCAATAGATTGAAATGATGAATTCAAATGTACTCATGACAAAAATCTAAGGCAAAATATGAAAAAGATGCAGAAAGACAACACTCTTAGAAATGGGGGTAAGGGTGAGCTAGGTTCAAGACTAAGTCAGTGTGAAAGCACTTTGGTTAAAGCATTCATTCTCATTAACATGGTCCCTCAGAGATAGTTTCTTTAGAAGGGGAGGTGTCATGTCTTCAAATCTATGCCAAGCAGAAAAAGCATGACATGCACATAAACTGAAGCTTTGACCAGGGACCCATTTGACAAAACTTTTCATCAGTGACAAATGACAGTTTTTGTTATAAGCTACTGAAATCCTTTGATTGGTTATCAGCAAATTTGTCACTAATTTTTGCCCTTTGTCATTGAAAAAAGGCTTTGTGAAATGGATTCCTGATGGACTAAACAAATGTGTGACATAAAGAAAATGATGAAATGAATGCATTGTTATTACATATTTGACATTACCTTGGCATTTGTGGACGATCTCTCCCCAGAGGTGATTATCTGAAAGCATCTTCATCCCTCCAACAATCAAAAGATGGTTCTTGGACCTGGTCAGTGCAACATTGGTTCGTCTATGAAGAAATGGTCAAATACAGAGATACATGTATTGTATTTTGATGCATGACTATACACTATGAACATGATGGACACAGAAAGAGGACAAAATATACAGTTCCTCATTCTACCCTCAACAATTGCTATGGTAGACAATCGAACATCCCTTCACTGCTATTAATGTAAAAATGTGTAGAACAGGTGTCGCATGCATATTCACCTGTTCTACACATTTTTACATACTAGCAGTGAAGGGATGTTCCTTTGTCTACCACAGCAATTGTTGAGGGTAGAATGAGGAATTGTATATTTCGTCCTTTTTCCTTGTCCGTCATGTTCATAGTGATATCTATGTTAGATTGTTTTTGCTTTTTGTTTTCTGTCAACTCAAATTCTTTTTAACTAGAATTTGTCTTTTTGTATGGATGTAAATATGTCTATTTGTGCATCCATGTACCATGTAAATATCACAAATGTCCATTGTTAAATGGACAATAAATGTGAACCTTAAAGGTGTAAATGTACCTGTATGCTTAATTCTATTTTTATGACACACAAATGAGGATAGACCTTTAGGTAGACACAAATTTATGTATTCTGTTGAGTCATTAGAAGAATAAGAAAGTTGAACGACATATAGTGGCATATAGAGATGTGCCCAATATACAACAGGCATTAAAGGGATTGGGTATGTTTGTCTCAGATTCTGAAACAAAATCCTTGATTTAGCTCATGCTGCAATGATAATTATAAACCTTTAGGTCAGTCAGGAACCCTATGACTTTTGCAAGCCGATCGCCTGTCTGATTATCAAGATATTTATGATTGGAAATCAAAATTTCAAAATTTGTTTTCCCAACGATTTTTATAACACTAGTCTATTGGGAAAAATGAGTATGGTAAAACCGGTCACTCAAAGATTTTTACTTTTTTGAGGAACTTCATGATCATTCAGAAGCGCAATTTGTTTAGGGCTTCAATATTACACCATATCGCAGACACTGATAACACAGCGCCATGCATCTCAGATTTAACATTGTTAAACGATGCCTTTAATGTTGGTGCTGTCGATGCATCTGAATGTGTAATCCGACTAATTGGGATGACAGCTTTTTGTATTATTCACACTTATCAAGGTGGAAGGGGCAAATAATAGCTCTAGATCTTGATTTTTGAGGTTTGTCCCTATGAAATGAAGCTGTAACTTCAACAATTCTATCCATCCTGTTGAGGACAGGTTTTATGCACCTTACCTTTTGCTTTATAAAGTGAACCAATTACGTAGATATATTTGAGACAGGGTGGCAGAATACATAGACCACTTTGTTGCTCCATCTCAATAACATTTTGGTGGTATCTGGTCTTCTGTTTTGTGTAGATTTAAAGGAGGCACGATAGCTCAGTTGGTAGAGCAGTGGTCTCGTAATCCGGTGACCCAGGTTTGAAACCAAGACAATGTGCCAGTGCCCTTTGGTAAGACATTAAATCCTCATTACCAGGTCTCTCAGACAGGACCTAAAGCCGTTGGTCTTCTGGTTGCTTACTAACAAGCATTTATGCTTTCTTTAGCAATCAGGTAAAATAACCACCACCACTACAAATAGCCACTTCATATAGATTAAAACATACTCCCTACAAGTAACAACCCCAGAATAAACTATATTACATGATCAACAATTTAGAATAGCATTTCTGAAATAATAATTGAATACAAGAATAATAATATTAATGTATTTTCCTAGCACTTACTTGTCAGAGTCAATGAATCCGACTCTCTGAGTCCTAACACAAGACAAGATGATGATGGACTTCTCCCCTCCCTGGAAAGCATCTACTGTTGATATCTGGATGGCTTTCAGTTCACTACTGTTCTGAGTACTGGAAGAAAAGTTACAGAAGTTCAGATGATAAATGGGCAAGCCTAACATTTTTGTTCCTACAATATACCAAATGCATCATATATTGTAGTGTACATGATGATTTGTAAATAAAGTTGTAAAAAATAGAGAAAAATATATATATATATATTTTTTTTGTAATTGGGGGTTTACCAAAACCATACATTTACATGCATTGGGTTTTAAACACATCTTTGGGGCCTCTTGATCTTATAAACCTGATACTGAACCCTCAATCAATTAATTCACTATAATCAAACTAGCTATCCTATATTCCTCTATTTATCCCACATACCTCAACCATTAAATGAAATCCACCTAAAACTCTTAGGTTAATCCACCTTCCTTGATGTACCCCTAGTCCACCCTCATTAATCTTAATCCCACATAGCTCACACCCATCCTTCAAGGTTACATTAATCTCTTCTCTAATCTCAATGATAATCCAAACATCTTAAGCTTATACCTCCAAGGTTCTTCACAATTGATCACCTGATTACCAAGTGAGCACAGATATTTCTTTTCAATTTTGTGGTAAGGCATAATCCATGTATATGAGATCAATCTTAAACGGAATAAATGAACTTAGTAGAGGGATAGGAATGGTATACCAACATTTATATATTAAACTGCAGGGAATGAACATGTGCTGCTTATCATTTCTTCACTGTTTTTTATATTTCAACAAACCCACAGATGTTTGATATCTAAAGTTAAAGTAACGTACATATGGGGTTCACACCTTCAAATACGTAATAAAATAGCTTTCTTCCAATTTATCATAATTGAATACACCTATAGGAGTGAAAAGTAAAAGGCTTGCATTAATTAGCAAACTAACTTGTACATTGACTTCTAAAGCCATAAGGCATCATCTTACATCATTCAACACAGGGTACTGCCCTTCTTGCTCCTAACAAAGAAAACATTGATGTTTCTAGTAACTGTACATGCATGAGAGCCAAAAGGGTGATAATTCATAAACACAAGGTCAACACCATTCTCGCTCTCAACAGAAAATATAATGCATTCTACCTTGATGTCTGTAGCAGCATTCTGATCCTGCTCACTTGAGCCTTGTAAAGTGTGATGACCCCTACATCGGAAGGGGAAATCCCCATCTCCATCATGCTGCTGATGAGGAACACCACAAAGCTTGCCTCGGGGTCGTTGAAGTAGCTACCATCCCTGGCACTCATCTCACGACCGTGGGAGATGTTGAAGAAGCACAGTGTTGGGAGGTTAGGCTATAGTTAGAGACAAAGAATCATTACACTTACATTTACACACCTGACAAGTACCAGTTAAATGAAAGTCTCCTCAATGGAAGCTTCACTCATCAGGAACAAGTTGTTGCCCAAAGTTAAAGAAGCAAATATAAGGTAGGCTAGGCTGAACCTCAGTTTCAGCTGAGCAAACAACACAGGTCATATGATAACACTATGAACGTGACAGACAAAGAAAGCGGACAAAATATACAGTTCCTCAGGTAGACAAAGGAACATCCCTTCACTGCTATTATGTAAAAAGGTGAATATGCACGTGACACCTGTTCTACGCATTTGTACATAATAGCAGTGAAGGGATGTTCCTTTGTCTACCTGAGGAACTGTATATTTTGTCCGCTTTCTTTGTCAGTCATGTTCATAGTGTAATTCATTTTAACACCAAACACAGACAAACGTTTTTGTTAATGTCTTCTGCTTATGTCTATTATCTCTTATTATTATACATTTTGTACATTTTGTATAGTGCTAGTTATGTCAAGAAGAGGTAATGTGTATTTCATTGTTTTTGCTTGTTATTCAAATACGTTAAGGGGCATGATTTTTGTATTTTGTTTTATTTTTGTAACGAATGTCTTATTTTAAGCCATGTTCTATTTTTACCTTATAATTATCAACTAAGTTACTTAGGGACGTTGCGCTTCAAACATTTTTTGTTTATGCATTGTTCCTACTATGTATTATATATCAATGTAACCCACTGTATTCTATTATCTGTAAACAGTTATTTTACATGGTGAATAAATAAAACAAACAAACAAACTCTCCTCTCCTCTTCTCTTCTCTTCTCTCTCTCTAGTTCCTAACTTCTCTTCTCTTCTCTTCTGTCTCTCTCTCTAGTTCTTAACTTCTTTTCTCTTCTCTTTTCTTTTCTTTTCTTCTCTTCTCTTCTCTTCTCTTCTGTTTTTTTTTCTCTCTCTCTTGTTCTTAATTTCTTTTCTCTTCTCTTCTCTTGTCTTCTCTCTCTCTCTCTAGTTCTCAACTCCTCTTGTCTTCTCTTCTCTTGTCTTCTCTCTCTCTCTAGTTCTTAACTTCTTTAAGTCAAACCACTTTTCTCTCCTATATCTTTGTCTCCCTAGAAAATATTAATGATATGCTTACCAGTAAAGGAGGTCTGTCTTCTTCTATGACACCATCTAAGAGCTGGCCATCATAGAAGAGTGTGTTAGCAAGGCTACTGATGCAGGGATGGCAGCGGTACTGTGTCCTCAGCATGATGGGATCATAACCCTGTACCAAACAAGTCAAAAAAATATCAAAATTATATAAAACAAAAAATAAATATTAAATCATTTCAATCCTTGTGAAGTGTCACTAACATTACCTTCAGTACTATAAAAGCATAACAATACACGTTATTAGTGTATCATTAGCATGTACATGTATGATGATGATGATGAAATTGGAAGGCTCATGCATGAAACCACATTGATGTACTGATACCCATTGGTGAGGCAATGATCAACAATTTCTGAGTCCCCAAAAAAAAGAGCCAGGCCTTTAGGTCCACTAGTTGCAAAAAGCACATTTCTTTTGTTTTTGTGTCAGAACAGTGATCCATAACATCATAGTAGAAGTAATATGCTTATCTGATTTGCCTCTATGGTACTCTCCTTACATGGACTGCTGGTCTGACCCGCTGTCAATTATGCTTTAATTATACCTGATTTGACTATTGTTTGCAATTACATATAAAAAGGACTTTAAAAGTGGTAAAATGAATATCCCGTAAAACACATCAAAATTTCCATCACATGTATGAACAATAAAATATACATTGAATTTACAAAGTAATTGAATAGCATAGTGGAAACCACTAGGTTATTACAATTACACCAACAACAACAAAAAGTCTAGAATTTCTAAATTACCATGAGCGATAGTCTATCAAAGAGGGTCTGTTCTAGTCCTGACTTGTGCGCTGACTCTGATCCCTGGATGGTAGGGTCTAGCTGATGTGGGTCTCCAACCAGAACAAGCTTCTCACATCCAAACCGGGCCATAGGGAGCAGAGATGATGGCTCGGTCATCTGACTGCATTCATCAAGCAACACGACCTGATATCAAAGACAACAATGTTGGATAGAACGAGTAAGTTTGGGTATTTAGCATGTAATGTCTATAGCAAAACTACCACCACCACAAATACCAGCGCCACCATCACCACCACCGAAGCCACATTCACCCATCACCCATAACTATCACTACCACCACTACCACTACTACCACGCCACAGCATGCCCATGGTCACCACCCTCACCACCACTACTATCGATTGCACATACGCCATCACTACCAATACCACTATTACCACTGCAATATGTATATCCAAGTCGGTCGATTCCAGGGAAGGTGGGGTTATTGACACAAGGGAAGATATCTGCCAAACATCGACTTAAATAATGACCGTGACTAGCATGTCCTTGTCCCATTGCAAAACTAGGACAGCCACCACAACTACCAATACAAGTACCACCACCACCACCACAACGTCCACAGTCACCATCACTACTTCTGGCAACTTTTTGATGATTCTTGATGCAAGGGAAGCTACACGCTGCACACGTGACCCCAATAGAGTACCGAAGCTGTGACATCATAAAAATCTATTTTTAGAAGCTGTGACATCATAAAAATCTATTTTTATAATTTCTCATTTTTTTCTTCATTTTCCAAAAGAGCATCAATAATAATGTCCTAATGTATTACGAGCCAGAGCAATATTACACTGATTTCCTATAGGACATCTATTTATTCAGCCGATACTTAACATATTCACTTGGTTTTCGATATTCGGACATTATTGTTGATGCTCTTTCAGAAAATGAAGAAAAAATTGAGAAATTCGCAAAATAGATTTTCGATGACGTCACACTTCACGACTCTATGACCTTCACCTTGGATAGAATCTTCTTGCTTTCCAACTACAAACACCTTCATCCCATCTACCAATATACACAACCACAACCACCATCACCACCACAAACTCAACCACCACCACCACCTCAACCATCACCATCCATACTTCTGTCAACTTACAGGGAAGGTTAGATTCTTGATGCAAGGGAAGCTGCACGCTGCACACGTGACCCCAATGACCTTGACCTTGGATAGCATCTCCTTGTTCTTTCCCAGCCTGTGTCTCTCGATGCTCTTCCTCACAAACTGCTTCTCGTTGAGGGTGAGGTCTCCCTTTAACATCTCCTGTAACTCTTTCATCTCTTGGTTCTCCTTGTCCGAGGCATGGACACTACAAGAGTCATAAACCGATGAGATTGACAATAATAATAATAATAGTTTGTTTTTATATAGCGCTTTTCAGTACCGCAGGCCCTCTCAAAGCGCTTTATAGATACCGACTGGTACATATCATTACCCCGGTCATCGGATTCAGGCTTACCCGCACACAATGTACATGTATGCACATTCTCCACTCCCTGGGGAGTATTCCAGCCAGGCGTCATTTTTACTGGCGCACACTTGCTCATCTAATTACATTAACTTTCGCATCCTACCGGGTACCCATTCAACACCTGGGTGGAGAGTGGCAAATGTACATCAATCATATATGTATGTGTGCTGCAAACATACTGATCATACATATACCATTTATCTTAGTGTCTTTTACCAGACTCTCTGATATATTCATACATATATGAATTAAAGTGGGAGACAAATCATAATGATGTCTCTTTTATGGATAGGTACATGGCTAGTGACTGAAAGATTATATAATAAATGTATGGATAGATAGCAAGAGAGAGAGAGAGAAAGAGGGAACGAGAGAGAGAGAGATAAACAGAGAGAGAGAGAGGGGGGGGGGGAGACAGAAAAAGAGAGAGAGAGAGAGGGGGGAGGGGAGAGACAGAAAGAGAGAGAGAGGGAGAGAGAGAAAGAGAGAGAGATAGATGGATAGTTAAAGATGGACAGATGGAGTAAGGGAACAAGTAAGAAAAGTGGAAAAGAGGAAGAGCGGAGACTCTGGGGAGGGGGGGGGGGGGGGGGGGGGAGGGGGGATATAATGGATAGAAAGGGCAGACATGGGAGGAGGACATAGAGAGGAATAATTGGTAAGACAGAAAGGTAATTTTAGCTATAAAGACCCAAGAGATTAGGAATAGTAATCATACCTGTATGGCAGGACAGGTTTAGCTATTTTTCTCAGGCTGCCAACACGAATGAAATCCTCGAATCCTAGCTCAAGAAGTCTGATAGCAAAAGATAATAAAAACAGGAATACACAAACACATTAACTACACAGTTTAATGTACCAACAAGTTCAATCTTGATCAAAATTCGCACATCATTTTGTTTTCATTGATTTTGAAATAATAAATTTATTAATAATCAGCTGATTTAATATTTAAAGAAATTAAGATTTTGAATACTATCGATGATCATATGATAAGAAAAATTCCTCTTGTGATATTCTGTTTATTTGTATGTTTGTTTTACCTGACTGCTAAGGAAGCATGTGTATGCTTGTTGTAGGTAGGCAATGAGGGGACCAACCACTATAGGTCCTCTTAGAGGGAATTGGTAATGAAGATTAATGCCATACCAAAGGGCACTAGCACATTGAATTGAAAATTTGGGACCTCCTGGTTATCAGACCACTGCTCTACCACCCAACCATAGCGCCTCACTATTCTCACTTTACTCTCTATAAGGAAATTAATCATAGACAATAACAAACAAACCCTATGGGTGGTATTCTCAAAAGCAGACTAACTTTAGTCCACAGTTTAATCCACCGACTAAGTATGGAATGCCAAGTGTCCATATGAATATGTTTTTAAATAATTTAATATGTCACTGAATTAAATTAAATGTAATAACATAATTAATAAACAACAATATAACTATGATATAATTATGTTATCATGGTAATTTAGGGACATATCAAATAATTAAAAAATATATTCATATGGACACTTGGCATTCCATACTTAGTCGGTGGATTAAACCATGGACTAAAGTTAGTATGCTTTCGAGAATGCTACCCAATATTTCTATTCAAAACTTACCCAAGGAGTATCCTATCTACTGCCACATTGGTGGTGGATGCAATCAGGACCTTCCATCCATCCTCGCGACCTGTGGTCTCACTCTCCTCGCTGAGCTTGAAAAGCTTGACCAAGAATAAGACCATGACAGCCAACAGGTAGCTCTTACCAGCACCAAACACACCTATAGAGGAGGTCAATTTGGACATTGAGCAGAAAATAATTCAAATTTCAAAGAGTGCCTTGGAATTTCCTGTACTATGTGAAGGGGATGTCCTCACGCGCAGCAAGTTGATTTGATATAATGCAGACAAATCTAAAAGTGAACTTCCCCTTTGCATGATGCCATGTATCTCAGGCAATTTAAAAAATCTAAGAATCTGTGTGAGGGTGAGTGCATTCAAATAAATAAAGAGGACCTATGTTAAAGTTTACGTGGTACATATGATTAAACAGGTTTAAGAAACATTATATTTTCATCAAACATCTACTGACTATTTTCACTAAACTTCTACCTTTATTTTAAAACATTGATCTTGCTATTACTTTATTAAAGTGAACTTCCCCTTTACATGATGCCATATATCTCAGGCCATAGTGAGAGTTGTAGAAAACAGCTGCTAAGACAGAAAGGTAGATAGTATGACAGACTGGGTGGTATTCTCTAAATCGGATGCCAAGTGTCCATATGAATATGTTTTTGAATAATTTAATCTGTCACTAAATTAAAATAGAATGTAATAACATAATTAATTAACAACAACATAACTATGAAATAATTATGTTATCATGGTCATTAGGGACATATCAAATATTCAAAAATATATTCTTATGGACACTTGGCATTCCATACCTAGTTGGAGGATTAAACCATGGACTAAAGTTAGTCCGCTTTCGAGAATACTACTCATTAACTCATAACCCTATGGTATTCCATACCTAGTTGGAGGATTAAACCATGGACTAAAGTTAGTCCGCTTTCGAGAATACTACTCATTAACTCATAACCCTATGGTATTTCATACCTAGTTGGAGGATTAAACCATGGACTAAAGTTAGTCCGCTTTCGAGAATACTACTCATTGTTATTACAATTCAATATTTTACCATGAATGAGTGTAACAGGTAGATCGTCTCCTCCCACCATACCAGCTACCTGATAAAGGGCTGACGACTGGTCTGGATTCAAGTGGTACGATCTAATGGTATCTTCAACTAGCTCAGTCTGCAAAGAAAACAAGATACCATCTTCTTTCTAATACACAAGCAACCATAATTCTTAGCAATGTTTTAATTTATATGAAAGAAAAAAGAACATCCCTGCAACATTGCTTGGTTACCCTAAAGGCAATTTGGATTTCTAAGAATAAGTGAATGAAGTTCTCAAACTCTGAAGATCTCATCTAAAATTCTACTTGTGTTCATTCAAACCATGAGGTGCTTTAAAGCCTTTCACATCATCTTCACTGGTGTGTACAAATACAAAGGTACTGTACCTGAACAGAGTGGCTAGACTGAGGGATTGTATTAGAAGACCAGTGCAAGTTCCGAAGTAGCATTCGTTATTAACACAAATTGTGAAAAAGAGGAACATTAATTTGAAGATCACTGTTCGGAATGTAATGAAACAAATAAGAATGCTTTATTCAAATTTTGTTCCAAATAAATAGAGATTTTTGTTCATCGCCAAAAAAAAAAAAAAAAAAAAAAAAAAAAAATTTGAAAGAGAAGGTTGTGAAAAAAGCCCATAAAGATTAAGAAATTCAATTTGTGCTGTTTATGTAATCATAGTTTTTCTATTTCAATGTCAAGACTTTTTTCTATTTCAATGTCAAAATTAAAAACCAATCTAATGGAAAAGGCATATTCAACCTAGTTCTTAAATTGTTACCTTACCTTGTTATCTTATGTTTGATAATTTCACTTTTGTACTCTTGTCATTTCTCTGTTTAGTTTTACTTGCATCAATATTGTAAAGCACTTTGATATAAATCTCTTATGGTCAACCGCAAATAAGGACCACCTCCTTTCTGGCTGCTACCAGCATTAGCAATTTCATTTGTATTATTCATGTTTGTAAATTGATTCTGTGTATTTCTGTGTTTATCTATGTTAGTAATTGTAATTGTGTGAAACCTTGTATACTGCTTTTGTTTTAGCCTGTATGTTTGTTATTGCTTTGCAAAATAAATTGAATTGAATTGCATATAAGTAGCAGTTATCATTATTATTATTAAGACTATAGACTTACGATGAGTGATGCTGGGAGATTGAGGTGACGTGACCTTGATGGTTTCACAAAGGCAGGCCCATGCAGGGAAGATGGGTTCCTCTCAGGTTCACTGTGATACATGTATAAAGGGAGCATAATTATACAGTGAAAGATGTAAAGACCACTCACAGGAAGCAAGAAAAGGGGTCTTTATGATAAGGTGGTCTTTATGTACAGGTTTATGTTTCAATGAGAAACAATTTTTCAAGGGAAACAAAAAAACAAAAAATTGCAGACAGGTGGTCTTTCTAGACAGGTTGTTGCTAAAGCAAGTTTCACTGTATTAGAAATAGTAAACCATACTGTACTAAGAGATACATGTAAATGCATCCATTAGAAGAAGAAACAGTGGTATCTACTACACTGTGAGACATTCAAATGGTCAATGATAACAGAGCTTAAAGGAGAAAACAAATTCCAACTAAAAAGGTCCACACAGATGTTAACTGTACTTTTCCGTGATCCAATTTTGTATGCATGTGTGCCCACTAGCCTACTCATGATTTGCTAACTATCTTTACGAATACTGCAATTTTTGTGTTTATACTTGCAGTATGAATTAGTACAGGAAGCTGATAATTGAATATCGTCTGTTTGGAGCTACAAGGGCGTTAAGTCATATACTGGTACTGGTAACACAGAGTAAATCCTTCTGACTCTGAAAAGATAATGTAGGATACGAGCATGAATCCCAATACATATAGAATAATAATGTGTTTGTTGAATGAGTCCCTTGAAATTTTGAAATCAAATAGTAATTTCATTCCACCCATGAAGAACCAAGGAGGGAGCAACTTCAGAATACCCCACCACTAAAATTGACCAAACGTTCGTAGGGTACCCAACGCTTCACCAATGAAGCTAAATCTCGAGACTTAATCTTTTTAAGTAACACTAAACCTAATCCTAACCCCAACTCTAACCCTAACCCTAACTCTAACCCTAGGTCTTTGACGTGTATGTATATTAACCCCATTGGTGAGGGTATTCTAAAGTTAAGCCCAAGGAGTTTGTATACCTACCAACTGATGAGATGGGGCAGGATAGGAAACGTTCTGGGGTTGACGTATTCCTGTAGGTTTCCAAGACAAGTTAACTCGGAGCTAGCATTGCAAGCCAAGATTCCATAAACTGAACCTGTGAAAGCAACAGATCAATTATTGTGAAAAAGATGAATAAGGGTGGTAGACACATTAATAATAGTAATTACAATGTAAGGTGCTTAGAAACATAGTATTAAGTGCTAAATAAATGTGAATATTATTACTATTATTATTAATAGTTTGATCCTTATTTTGAACAAGAAATATTGAGTACTGTCAGGCCAATGTCCCTTTTTATTCTTGCTATGAAAAAACAAACAACAAAAAAACAACTTGCAATGGATCTACAGCATGCTACAACAGGGATGCCCATATATATCAAGAATATCATGAGCACAATTCTTACCATCTGTAGACCAGTTTGAGGGTGAGTATCCAGTCAGAGGTTCAATCTCGATCTCACTAGTGGAGGATGGGCCATGAAACATGCTCTTGGCAACAAAGGAACTTGATGGGTCAAAGGTTAAATCTTGAGTGATGATCCACAGGTCATCTGGAATCACAACAATTCAAAAGAACTGTTCATATCATGGTTCCTTAAGTTACATATTTATTTATTTCTGCATGATTCAACAGTTTACATAGTATGATCATGGCCATCAGGGTAGTTAACACTAGGAGATTACGATCATTATACATTTGCAATTGTACATAATACAGAAGCATACAGAGGTATGACAATATAAGCTTAATTCTTGAGATATTGCCACACCTTATCCTCTAACGATATAGTTTCTTGATTTTAAGCAATTCAATGAAATACTAAAGGATAAATTTGAATATTATGGCCCGCCACATACCTTTAGTGTAGGTAGATGAGTGTTCTTTCCTGTCTAACTTGATGTACAGCTTCTTGGTGGTGTTGTTCACTCGCTGTGCTCTGTACTTCTTAATCCAAGCCTACAATCAAAGAGAAACAATTCATCTACATTAACCCTAACAGTGCTGCAAAGTCCAAAAACATACTAAGAATTCATTCAACTGAGACTCTTTGTTCATCTTTATGCATGTTATCTTGTAATAACATACAAGTTTAGTAAAAGCATATTGTTAAATATTCATTTGAAGCAATAAAACATATTTTATAATTAAAAAATAATATAAAAATCATGAAACCACTTTTTAATCATGGTTTATTTTGCATGTTTCATTTTGGAGAAAACAGTTTCCATGGTTTCTCTCCTATGAAACCCATCTGCAGTGTTTCTATGACACATGCTCTAGAGGCAAGCATATTGCTCTGTTGTCAAATTCCTACTCCAATGAAATTCCCTTCTTCAACCCTTGACTAAACACTATATCTAACCCTAACCCTAAAGCTAACCTAAAAGGGATACACTACCTTACCCCTGTATATATAACGGAACCAATGACAAATGTTGCCATAGCATTTGTCAGATCACCACTGAAATAAAAGAAAACACTCCTCTACTGGAGGTGCAATGGCTAAGTGGTAGAGCAGTGGTCTTGTTACTGCGTTCTAAACCAAATAAATGCGCTGGTGCCCTTAGGTAAGGAATTAACCCTCGTAGAAGACTTAAAGCCTGAAGTCCACCGGTTGCTTACTTTCGAGAAGAGGGGCAGGAACTGGATTTCAGACATATAATACAACTGGAAACAATTAGGATAATTTAAAAGCGTAGTATTGGTCCAAGGAAATGCTTACTGGCGCTGATCCCAAGGGTCCCTCATTCAAACTGCCTCTTCGACTCAACTGGCATTCACAGTACAGATGGACCTGGTTGGTCCTGGCAAACTGTTCAATACTTTCAGCATTGTGGAGGGAGATCTTGGCCCTGGACTGTGAGGGTTGTTGGGTTGAGGTCTGTGGTGCCTGTGCTGCATGCTGGTCTGCCCATACAAAGAACTGCAATTAAAGAACAGAAAACCAGTCAATAGATTGGTTTACTATAAACATATTCAAACCTTATGCTTAAAGGTAAAGACCAGTTTTGGAAACGCCCACCTCTCAAAAAATGAAATGGAAGCTTGTATTACCAATCATGTGAAAGAATATGTTTTGACTAATACGTGATCATACAAATTTTGCTGAGAAACCGCCTACTAATTGATATATTTGGTAAATTATTAGATCTATTTGGACCTGATAGATATAACGCACGTGTCGCGCACGTGTGAGGGTAGTCCCATATACATCTTTCTGTGTACAGTGCTTGAAACTTTATCAAGACTGGGCCAAATTTCTTATCATTTTGATGCTTCCAGAACCTTGCAGTACACACCAATACCTATATGCTAGATGATCAACCTTTTCTAATCGATTCCACAATGTTTCTTTCACAATGCAATCGCATGACCACAACTGGTCTTTATCTTTAATTGACAAAGGCTGTTGACAACCTGAAGGATTTTCTGACATAGCAACAAATAATGTATGCAGATTGGATTCCAAGTATTGCAGTTCATTCATTAATAACATATTAATGCATTCCCTCGTCATTAGGTCCCCGGGAAAGAAACATCCAGACAAACCGGTCTATTATCTCAGTAGAAATAAGCCTTGTTGGTTCTAACATACTTCTCCATGCTTTTAGCATTCTACAGGGATTGGTTGTGGTCAGAGAGGTTTAGTTACTAATCAATGGGAAGCAGCAAAACATGAGTGGCAGCAATGCTATGATTTTCATTTGAAAATAATTAATGACTTTATAGGGCTATTTGTATCATGATACTGTACAAATATAATTCTAACATTCATATCTAACATATACATTTATTTTCCCCTTACTACAATCTAACCTGCTTTTAGTGACCACCTGTCTACAATGACCACTTTTCTATAAAGACCACATTTTTGTTTCCCATGAAAATGGTTTTTCATTGAAACATGTACTAAAGGCACCTGGATATAAAGACCACCTGCCTATAAAGACCACTTTTCTCATCTCCCTTGGTTGGTCATTATAGACAGGTTTCACTGTGCTAATTTCTTTAATCTAAACTGTTGGGGTGATCTCATTATACAAAATACAAAGCCCAAACTTATAAACAATTCACCTCTTTCACAGCTATGCCAGAGTGTTAAATTGCATTTTAGAAAAAGATAATACAACACACACAAAAAAAAAAAAAAACAATAACCATCTAACAACAAACCACACCTACATGTACCATGGAAGCGTCATGGTGTAGTGATTCTGACTCTCGTCTTTCAATCATAAGGTCATGAGTTCGAAGCCCACTCCAGAACGTTAACTTCCTTTAGCAAGAAATTCATCTACATTGTGCTGCACTCCACCCAGGTGAAGTAAATGGGGACCTGGTAGGAATTTATTCCTTGAAACGCAGAGCACGTGACAGCTGCTCTGCTAAAGCCATGCACTTCTGATAAAAAAAGTGTTAAGCGCTATATAAGCAAATGTAATAATTATTACCTTGCACTGATTCTCTCGTTGATTGTTGCAGGCGTAGAACATCCTGCCTTTGTTAGGACCATCCTTCTTGACACACACCATCTTGGCTGGCTGGCCATGCTTGCATGGGGGATTCCCCCCTCCACCACTGGTCCTCTCTGAGGCGGGGTCTCCTGAGTGATAGGTCTTGGTGTAAGACGTGGTGTCGGCCTTCTCCATGGTGGAGTGGTAGCGATGAGAGAGCTCGCGGAGGAGGATGTTCAAATGCTCTGTTTACAAAGGAAAAGAGAAAGACATGTCGCTTAGCTCTTCACGTGCCAAATGATGCCTCTGCCTATAGAGCAATTTTTCAAATTCAAGTTTGATTGTAATCCATTAACAGGTTTGCAGAATTAATAACAAGCTATTTTTGCACACATAATGAGCCCCATGACCTTTGACCTCATGACCCCAAAATCTACTCAGTTCATTGGCTCTGCAAGATAAATACATGTTTTGAGTTTGATGGTAATCTGTCCATCGTTCTAATGATAATGTGATCATAAGCTATATTTGCACACATAATGAGCCCTGTGACCTTTGACCCCAAAATCTAATATGTACGTGACCTAAGTTTGGCAGGAATCCATCCATAGGTTCTTCAGATAACGTGATCACAAGCTATTTTTGCATAAGTAATGAGCCCTGTGACCTTTGACCCCGTGACCCCAAAATCTAATCAGTTCATAAGCTCTGCCAGATACATACATGGTTAAAATTTGGCAGGAATACATCCATTGGTTCTTGAGATAAGGCGATCACGAGAACGGGACGTACGGACGGACGGACAACCCGAAAACATAATGCCTCCGGATACTTCGTAACGGAGGCATAAAAATCTTTAAAGGTATAGACCAGTTCTGGTCATTCGATTGCATTGATCTGAATGATCTGAATGATTGTGAAAGAAACGTTGTGGAATCGATCAGAAAAGGTTGATCTTCTAGCATACAAGTATTGGTGAGTACTGCAAGGTTCTGGAATCATCAAAATGATAAGAAATTTGGCCCAGTCTTGGTAAAGTTACAAGCACTGTACACAGAAAAATGTATATGGGACT
Organism: Strongylocentrotus droebachiensis; assembly: GCA_035222895.1. Lineage (NCBI taxonomy): Eukaryota > Metazoa > Echinodermata > Echinoidea > Camarodonta > Strongylocentrotidae > Strongylocentrotus > Strongylocentrotus droebachiensis. Next base: position 69,889 of record JAVYIG010001691.1, on the reverse strand, counting down.
ATGCTATATCTATCCAGTCCGGATAGATCTACAAATTTACCAAATATATCAATTAGTATGCGGTTTCTCCGCAAACTTTGTATCATCATGTATTAGTCAAAACATATTCTTTCACATGATTGGTAATAAGAGCTTCCATTTCATGTTTTGAGAGGGGGGGGGGGCATTTCCAAAACTGGTCTATACCTTTAAGTGCCAATTACAACACTTGGATCTCTGAATAAGATCCCTGAGAGTGGTACAGTATGACACAGAGTAAACCAGATCATTACCAGAAGTTCCAAAACTAAAGGAACTTTCTAAAGGTAGCATTCACCTAATAGTTATTATCTCTATGATTGGGGTTCCATGCCAGTACTCTCAATACAAAATATCAACTTCAAATATAATTTCTTTAAGATGTATTGTAAGTTTAAATACACTCAAATAAATGTATAATCAATTATTGAGTAGACTTGATGAACTCATGTATACTCACAAAGTTAACTCTGTGTAAACTATTGTGTGAGCCTTAATATGAATCTATTTTTTCCTGAATGCTCTTCAATTTGAACATCTACCCAAAAATATTATCGCATGATTTTGTCTTCTCAATCTAATGATACACTTTATATTGGGGGGAGGGGGGGAGGAGTGGTCCTCTTAATGACTAACAGATCCTGTAAATTCAATATGAAATCAAGCTATCAAAGAATTGTTAAACCAACCTTTGACAGCCTCTGTCATAATCTGCTTGTAACTTGACACACTGGGAAAGGAGACTGGTATCACGATCTCTCTCTGACGTACTGATCCACTATGAACTGTGTCAGCTGCTGGAAAGTTGAGGTCACCACGCATTCCTATCTGTTATGCACATACAAGTATGTACACAAAAGTAGAGCATATAAACATTTGCAATATAATAATAAATAGTATACACTGTAATGTATTATACATCCACATCAATTGTATTGTACATTTTTCCTTGACAAAAGCAGTCACCAAAATGACAAAATTTTCAACTTACCAACAATTTTGAGCAATGTGTATACAGTGTACAAGTAAAATATATTATACAGCAGAAACTTGTTATAAAAAAACTTCTCAGGATAAAGAAACTACTGTTTCATAATATTTTTGTATTTATCATTTCATAATATATATATATATATATCCCCCCTTAAAAAAACAATAACAAAATGCAAGGATTTAGGACCAGCAAAATTACCTTGTTATAACAGTGTCCTTTACAACTTAGTAGGTCCCACTGTATCTAAGAGTTGTGAAGGTAATACAATATGCTATCATGCAGGAATCCCAACTTGTTTAATTGCTCGAGTCATATGACTGGTTTACATTGTTGTTCTGCATGTTTGAGCAAACCAAAAGGCATTAATCTTCATTTGCCACACTCGACCCAGGTGAGGTATTATATGGGTACCTACCAGGAATTCATTCCTTGAAATGCTGGAGCGCTGTAATGGCAGCTAGGCTAAAGCCAGGGTAATAATAAATGCGTCTCAGAATAGAATTTCTAGATAGACGGAGCTAAAAAAATGCCTATTATTAGTATTCTAAATTAAAGCTGAGCATGTTACTTACATTTGACATGGAGACTGGTGTCCTGAACCCTTTCTTCACTTCTCTCCTATCTCTACCAGGTACTCGTCTTATAAATGTATCTCCTGACTGTGTCTGGGAACCACTCAAGGCACTCATCCCTATTGCACTTTGTGTTCTATTCTGGTGTGCGTGATGTAGATGATGCAGCGATGATGTGTTTCCTCTTGTGTTGCCTACTTCAATAGATAAATAGAAAAAATATAAGACACTTCAAATATATCAAGAAATATATCTTGAAATACACTCAAGCACACTTTTTATAAATATCCTCATTCCGAACTTCCTATACAAATTATACATAATTTGGGGTGGATGCTGATAAATATTTGTCTGAAAAAATAAATGAGGACTTCAGGAATGTTCAACAAAACATGATAGATGCACCACTATGGTTATGAACTTGAGTAGCAATGATTAGATAAATCATCATGTTGGTCCCTTGTTATGGAGGATGTGAGAAATAGAGCTTTCTCACAAGTGGATGATCCAAACAGTGTGTTGCAAATCAGAATGACGACAATGCAAAAGATTAAACATACACATGATGTGTATCAATTAAATCTGAAGAAAAAATTAAAAAACAAATTTACAAAAGAATTAAGACAAATACACTGATACAAATTATACAATTGGCACTACCATTGGAAACTCATCAGGCATGATACCACTATTAAGAAAGCAAAGTGGACAATGAAAACACAGACTAACATATTAGGTACCTTGTCCTTGTAAATCTATCTGTCCTACTGCTAAACCCTGTTGTGATGTCCCTACTCTAAACTGATTGCTTGGTTCATAGTACTTTCTAGGCTGTACATTGTTTCCTGTAGAGTGCGAACAATCTTTTACAAGCATGGGAACTCTATGTAATACATCGTTCTTTTGCTCTGGTGAGAAAACTTGGTTGTTATAGAAACTACCGCAGAGGACATCATCAGTGATGGAATCCTCAGAACTTGTTTCATGCATCTCCCGTGTCGACTGTCCATGCTCTCTATCTACATCTACCATGTCCAAGTTTAACGGCAGTTCTTGCCCATTATGAGTACCATAATGTTGCTTTGAGCCAACTTCCGTTAGTTTATGAGGTCGACCCCTTCGAGGTGTAATCTGTGAGAAGTCATGAAAGACATCAAGTTCTTCTTGAAGCAACTGCTTCATCTGGCCATGTTTACATTCACTAATGTTGGCTACTCTAGAAGTACATCGATCCAAAGAGACACTGTGTGAATAAATTGCTTGATTGCCATCTTGTGTGAACTCACTCTGCTGTACTTGTGAAGGTGATAGACAGTCATCATCTGATTCAAGAATCAAGATGAGTTCAGACTCTTGATCTCTTGGGTCTACATTTGACATATCCCCTTGGTCTAAATGATCAACAGACTGAGCCTGTAAATCGTCATCAGGGATTTTGCATGATGCAATTGTTACAGCAGTGTAGCTCTGGCTGTTCTCAAACTGTGAGGGATCACTTCTAAGGGTGTTTGTGACCGCTTGCACTGAACTTTCCTCAACTATCTCTCTGTGAAATATCTTTGGTAAAGGTGTGCTTGGTTCATCAGTGGGATGTGAGACGAGTGATCTGTGATTTAAGGTCACTTTTCTTTCACGAGAAAGGGAAGTCTTACTCAGGTTTGTAGATGTGCTCTGTTCCAAATATAAATTATGTTCCTGGTCTACTGAAATCTTCTCCTTGACTGAATGATCCATCAAAACAGGTCCCGGAAAACAACCCATGCTTTCTCGCAACGGTGTGTGGCCTTTGGAGCTTTCTCCAGGGGAGTTGCAGTCACTGACGGAACCATCTTGCTGAGTTGTGAACAAGTCTGGAGTAAGCGCCCTTTCCAGACCAATGGCTGATTCAGAATAACCAGTCACATTCATATCGCCGGCATCATGACGCAGTCTGTGTCTTCCGGCTGAGGATGCATGGGATAGTGACCCTAACTTGTCCAGCTCTTTCTTCTCACCTCTCTTGCTGATATCATATGCATCCATATCATCAAGCTCCTGATAGTATGATCGTTGTTCTACTTTATATCTTGTAGGATCAACGTCACACGCTCTTACTTCCCCCTTTCTTGTAGAATTTGAGAGTAGGTCATCACTTTGGAATTGAATGGTGCGGTCATGTAATCTATCATTGGCACCATAAGACAACTCCTTACAAAATGGCTGGTTATCAAACTGTAGTCCAGGACTCATCGCATCCTCTCCAAGAGTTTGCATGTTACCCGTATGAAACTGGGACTTTTTTTGATGCGAGGAACTCTGCTTGCATCTCTTTTCTTCAAAGACAGCATCCCTGCATAACTCTCTGCCTCTTGTTGTGTATAAACTCATGACATCTTGCTCAAGTGATGGTCCATGCACATCAGTTCGTCTGTTGACACCGCAGAGGATCTCAACATTCTGGGATTGTGACAGCTGTTGGTTTCTACATCTTCCAATGCCGTTGGACAAGCCACTTTGAATATCATTGACTCCAAAGAAATCACATGGTGAGTGACAGTTTGGCAAAGTTGGATGTTGTTGTCTATTTTGTATTGCATGTGACATATGGAACGCATCCTGCAATCTTGCATCTGAGGCAAAGGCATGAGAGTTTTGTCTGGATTGAGAATTACTGTAGTCAAGTGCTACAGATGAATGGGCCTGGGAAACCCTTGTATCCCAATTCTGCATGTTTGTGCTAGCAAAAGATTGTCGAACCTCTAAGAAATCCCTCTCTGAGAGACCAGGCAAACTTTGGTTGTCTCTTGTGTTGCTGATACAGGTCTGCGAGGAACACAGGCTCAGCCTTTCTATTGCTGTTGGAGAGGTTATGCAATCCTCCACTATAGGATTAAAGGATGATCTGTGAGGAGGTGAACCCAGGTTTCCGAATGGTGCTGTAGACCTGATCATTCCACCTGCAGGAGTGCCAAAAGCTTGGATTCTATCATCATGTGTATGGTGTATCTGAAGTGGTTTGCTCCAGTCTTGCCTCGGTTGAAATACTGTCTTGGTAGGAGTCTCAGGTTGCCTCCTTGCTGAGGTGCCAAATGGTGGGGTAAGCCTGGCATTACTCCCTAGAGGAGTACCATATGGCAATATTCTGCTAGTCTCAGAAGGCAGTATTTCTTGGAAGTCACCCCAATCTTGTCTTGGTAGGAACATTGAATGGGTAGGAGTTTGTGGATTTCTTCTGACTTTTCCACTGGACACAAACTGCTTCCAGTAGATTCCCCCTTTCGAAGAATCACTCTGGTCCTGGAGTGGAGAAATAAACAGAAAATAAAGGCACACTTAGACCTTTAAAGGGATCGTTTAACAATGTTAAATCTGAGATGCACGGCCCCACGTGTTATCAGTGTCTGTGATATGGTTTAATATTGAAGCCCTAAAAAAATTGCGCTTCAAAATGATCAAGAAGTGCCTCAAAAAAGTAAAAATCTTTGAGTGACCGGTTTTACCATACTCGTTTTCCCCAATAGACTGTAGCGTATGTACACAATGTATTTCATAAACACCAAGAATATTGCACAGCCATCCAACATGAACAACATGTATCTTTGGGGTAATCAAATAATTATAATGTGCAACAATCATGAAGAAACCATCAGATTACAACTGATTGAACTCTGTATACATTTTGGCAGCAGCCCCTTTGTCAATGATGAAACATTGCAACCTCTCTTTTATACATGTATCTTTTACCTTGCTAATTTGTGAGCTTTTACCAGTATTCATCAACTACTGAATATTGCAAACATTAAATTGACAGCAGCATTTACAACAGTTTTTTTCTAACTAGTAGTATTAAACACAAAATAATTAATAGCCATTATGTAACCTTTTGTTTGACTTCCTTTATGAATCCATGAATTATACAAACCTAATGTCCCAGTGTGTTGATCTTTTACTGCACTAGTTTTCACAATAATCACTCACAATTTCAAACATAAAGAACTTTTTTAGGGTTAAGTACAGTCTAAGCTACATATGGAATGCACAAGCAAAGGTTTCAGAAAGCTCCAGTCCAGCCCTTAATATTACTAGCGATGTTCATACGGTCTGTCGTAGTTTTAAACGTTACATCTGTGAAACCTGGAATCCTTACTTTTAAACAACAAGGGTAAGCCAATTCTTACCTTACAAACCACAAAGTCTGATTTGTTTGTTGCATTTCTTCTCACTGGAGTTTTCAGGTATGAAGGATGGAGTAATATGGCAGAGGCAGGGCTGGGAGAATGATTATCTTGCAGTCTCACATCAGGATTGTTGCAATGGTCTGTGTGATAGAAAATCAATCTCCTTTACAAACTTTGAACTGAACAGTGTTTAATGGAGTGCATATCAAACAAGACAAGAAACAAGAACATTAAATGAAACTTATGACTTTCATCTTGAATTTAAAATCTTAAAGCCCTTCTGCACTAGTTTGGCATGGAGGGATTAGACCTCCTTGCAAGGTCACTGGCAGGTGGTTATCTCATCAAATCAGCTCTCAATTAACATAAGAAAAAGAGGATCATGGGGGACCAATGGTCACCGATTAGGCATTGTTTTCTATATAGAGGGAGCAAGTAGCTACAAGTAGTACAGTGGGGCTTTAAGACAACAGGCTCAATTCTGGTGAAAACTTAATCCCAAACTGTAAAACTAGAAAATTTGCAACATGAACCTTGGGTGAATTGTATTAGAAAAGAAAGAAACTTTGGTTTGGTCAGTTGTGAACATATCATTTCAGGCTGTGAAAGTTTTATAAAAGTGTTTATGCCAAGGTTTCTGAATGTATTGTTGTGCAAAGAAAGTATGGAATAGCATATGAAAATTTAAAGAACCAGAAACCACTTCATGTTATTTTTGAGTACCCAATAAAAAAATTAAAAAAAATTAAAAAAAAGAACCAGAAACCACAGAAAGATAGGGAAAATAACAATCAGCCAGTTAAAGATGGAAAAGTGTGAAGGAGGGATAAGCAGTAATGATCAACACTCACCTGGTTGCATTGTAGCCAAGCTACGCAGCTCTTCAGGAGCTGGCAACTCGAAGACTGGTGACCATGTCTCCTGTTTAGATCCATGGTTAGACATTGATGCTGGTGATCCGAGTTGAAGTTGCATTCTTCTTTGGTCTCGGCTAGTATTCCATGTGAATCTTGAATCAGATTCATATTCTTTTCTTATCTGACAAACAGGTATGCTTTCCTCTGCTTGGTTTGGGGTCACAGAGATTGGAATCTGATGGCACTCACTGGAGTTCTTAAAATTGTCATAGGTGACCATGTCACTACTGCTTCGGTCTTGAATCAAATTTCCTGGAACCAGATGTGACGTCTGAACTAGATATGGTTTATTATGGGCGGTTCTGACCTGTTGGTGATCTTGTTCTGAAGACCATGACAAAGTGGCATTACTATCACCAGTTCCATTTTCTTCCTTTCCAAACCATTCAGATGCTTGACCTGATAGTCCCACTTTCTGAGTGGAAGTGCAACACTGTCCCATTGAAGATATGTCTCCATATGACTTATCTGCAATGTGGACTTGATTAGTGGCTGTTTTATGTTGCCTAGAATCAGAAATCTCTGGAACTGACTGCTCACCTCCTGGCATAAGTGTAGGATAAAACAAGCTTGAAGCTTCCTTGGAAGGTGGCTGACCAGTCATACCATATCCTCCAGAGGGGCTTGCAGGAAGATGCTGTGTATCCATCAATTCCATGTCCGGAACCAGAGCATCAATGTCCTGAGACGGTACAGGTGAATGACCATTACTACCTTTGAAGAAGTGGCCATTCTGTATGTCTTGAAAACACAATGCTGTGTCCTTATTTCTCTGTGTATCCTGTGAAAAGTCTAACGTGTCTACGGAAGTTGCAGTGGACTGCTGACTATTGCAATCAGGATTCACTGATTCAAGATCATGTGATGTTGGTCCATTGGACAATTTATGGTCAGCTGTCTCTAGCTTCCTGACATGTTCTTTCTTCTGCCGATTCTTAGAAGTGTCAAGCAGCTCTGAGCTGAAGTTATGGAGATTGCGGTTAACAGGATGAATAATATTCTGTGCATTGTTCCTCAACAAATTACCTTCATGAACAGGATCAGTGTCTGCCTTCAGATGCAGGGATCTTTGGAAGACATCATTTGTATCATTGGACCAATGATATTCACCATTCAAGTCCATAGAGTCATTAATAGGATCTTCACCTAGCTGCATATCTTGCTTCACAGATTTCTTTCCATCAATAATGGGATGAGCATCTGAGTCCAAACCAAGGAATGTCTGTGAGACATCAAATATATTCTCTGAACTATCTTCTTCGCAGTTCATATTCATAGACACAACATTAGCTTTATCGGAATGCATAAGCTGCTGTTCAAATTCTCTCGCATGTTTGTCTCTCTCATCACCTACATGAAGATCAGAAACTGTTTTCAGGCTTGGGGATTTCTGGGATACATCAGCTTCAGGTGTATTCTTGAACCCATCTTCTTCACATCTTGAGACGAGCGATGCATCTTCAGTATCAATATCACCAGGATCTATACAGCAATGAGAAACTTTTCCCAAAGACTGTGCTTCCTTTTCAACAACATGATGTGCATCAGAACATTTCTGTGAGGTTGGAGATAGCTGGCAGACATCCATTTTATTCTTTGACCAATCTTCTTCACAGCTCAAGTTCAAAGCCATATCATCATCATCATCAAAAGTAACGTCAGGAGGTGTAGCGTGATTTGTATCATCACTCACAAGATTGTCTCCACTTTCAACTTGAGCAGTCTCTGGTTTTGGGCCTGGCGATTTCTGGACAACACCAGTCGCAGAGTCGAAGCTAACACGGTCATTAACATAGTCCATACATGTACCGTCAGTATCGGAATCAGCAGGATGTATAATGTATGCTGCATCATCCCCCTCAGGTTTGTCTTCATCATCACCAACATCTGAAACTGATTTCTGGCCTGGGAATTTCTGGTCAATTTCAGTCATATTCTGAAAGCTGGCAATGACATTGCTAGGGTCAGTACATGTACTGTCAGTATCAGAATTGACAGGATGCACTGTGTCCTGTGAATCATCTTCACGGAGATCAGAAACTGACAACAGGCTTGGAGATTTCTGTAACACATCAGTAATATCCTTGAAGCCATCAGTTGTCCTCTTTACACCAGTATGTTCATAGTTAGAGCCCATACCATCATTCTGATGTGCATTATTAGTCTCAGGTTTGTCTACATCTTCACCATGATCAGATAGTGTTGCCATGCTTGGACACCTCTGGAAGACATCCACTTTATTCTGAGACCCATCTTCTTCACAGCTTTGGTCCTGAGACCAATCATCAGGATCAAAGTCAATCTGAAAACATATCTCCATACTATCACAGTTCGATTCTCCAGAGGAGTCACCAGTCAAGTTCCTACGCTCCATGTTTGGTGTGGTTTCCTGCTCATTCTGGGTCAGATCCAGAGACGGGTGCCTCATGGTCTTGTGAACTTCATCAAAGGCTGCACCATTGTTATTGTGTAAATGCTGAGGGGTATCTGGGGCATTGTGAGTAGTGTCCATCTCAAGAGGAGACTCTTCTGGTGTACTTGATTTCATATCCTGATCATCAATATCTGGCACCGTTTTAATTTCTTCTTCTTCCTGACATGGATCAGAACTGCTGCCAGTTTTAGTTTCCGAGACCAATTCTTCATGAGAATAAGTAACATCTGGTATTGCAGGAGATTGGGGACTTCTTTCATCCCTATCTTGACCCTGAATCTGTTCTGATACTCTCTCAGATGGGCAATGTTGAATCTCTTCTAAATCTATTGTATTACTATTCATTATATTCACATTTGGCTCTAAACTTGTACTACTGAAAGATAGTTCTTCCTTGTTATCTCTACTTGGTATATTGCATGTACACCTGATGCCCTTGCATTCCTTACATTTCTTGTTCTTTAATTCACACTGTAAGTCTACCTTGCGCCTTTTAGTAATCTTGTCTGTCTCTAAACCTAAGAGTGGGAGGAAAATTTGGGAGGAAACTATCCGTTACCTTTGATATATTTGCTTGGAATCTCTTTTACAGATTTGTAAAGGTTGTCATAAGAAGATTTTCAACTATAACTAATTCATAGGTTTGGGTTTTTGTTGAATGGTTGTAACTGATGCACTATAAAGCATAATTATAATGTCAACATTCTTATAAACACTACCAAATTCAATTAAGAACAAGAACATTATTCCAAGAACTGACACACATGCACGAGAGACAAAGTGGCCCACTGATATGCTTCATACTTTGTAAAGAGAAAAATACATGTACAAGGAACATAGTATACATGTATGAGGATACCTAAGCATGCAGAGACAAAGTTCACTTCAACATACCTGTTCTTTTATTCAAACAATGTTTCATGTGCTGGTTTTGCCTCGTTGCCTGACTCTCCTGGAAGACCCTGGGCTCATCATAGACTGCTGATTCCCTGTGACCACCTTCAGCCGCTTGACCACTGGTGGCCTTCAACCTCACAAGATCATTCTCACTGGGGATGCTGTGATGTTGTGATTTTCTCATTGATGCAGCAGTTCTTCCCATATGATCTGCATCAAATTCTCTAGAAGTATGTATGAAAAGACTGTCAGTAGGCTGTGATTCTGTATCATGAGACAGAGCTTCATCAGACACATCTTTCTCTACCTTGACAGGTTCTGAAGAAATCACACTTGCTTGGTAATTACTCTGAGGGGCATGTAGTGATCCCTGTGATCTGAGGACCGACCGAGAACTAGGATGCTTCATAGGAACTGTAGATGAATTTGATGATGTGTCTGAAACTTCATCTTGTGTAGTCTTCTGTTTCAGGGGAGGCTGGAAGGGTTTCTTCCCCTTACCAAGCAAAGCAAGAATCCTAGATGTGCTTCTTTTAGCTCCTGGAGCATTCCCAGTGTGGTCTTTGGTTTCTTCTGGCAGCCTAGTCTCCACACTATCCGGGTTAGTGCCTGGCATGACTGAACTAGCTGAAAGATCTGTGTGCTTCCTGTAGCTGGTACGGTCCTGTTCAGAAGATGTTCTCCAAAGATCCTGATTTGTGGAACTAGGATCGGTAGAGAAGGAAGACTTGTTCATGGCAGGTGAATCTGTCCTGGAGAGATCACTTCCGCCTTCTTGATCGTCCCACGTACCTCTCATGTCAAGGTCCATTTCTGGTTGACTTTTGACTTGAAGTTCACATGGATGTACACCCAGGACAGTCCTACCGGTACTTTCAGGATGTGATGAGAAACCAGTGGCTGTATGATGACTTGGAAGATTCTGATCATCAGTGTAGTCGTCATTCCATTCCTGTGATTCTGGTTGAAAGTCATCCTTCACCTGTTGAGGATCATATCGTGTATTGTTTCTCATTGTATGTTGTAGTTCAGATGCTGCATGATGTGTACTGCTTTGAGCTGCCTTGACTGTGCTGATGCTCCTTCCATACATATTCAAGATATTTGGACCCTGTGGCGAAGATACCTCTGTCTTGCTACATGGAGAACTAAAGAGTGAAGACCTGGGACTTCCGAACCCTGATGAAGTAGCCAATTGCTGGCTTTCTTGTGTCTGTGGAGGATTCTCTTTCTCAGGACTCGGTCGCTTGTTGACTTGCCTTGGAGGTACAAATCCCTGCAAACAGTACAGATAAAAAGTCAACCAATACAAGTAATACAAATTAGATATTTGTAATCAAATTCAGAAGAAATGACCAATACTCAATGCAACAAGTTGGCCTAATTACTCCATAAAGCTCCTCCCTTTGAGCGCCCGCTTAACCATAGACATGAGTGCTATTCAATCAACAATATTATTATACAGATTCAAACATTCAATACTCTAATACCATTTGAATGTGCAATATAGGCCATTTTTGTAATGTAACCAAGTTTATGTATATGCCTTTGCGAAGCATCTCGATACAAATTATTTCATTCACCTGAATACGAATAAGTGCATCTCACTAGTCAGAATTCAAATTGCATACTTTGTTGCTAGGTAGGACAAACATTATGGCTTGCCAGGTACCTAACAACACGTATGCTATTTGCATTCTGATTATTGTAATTATTTGTAACAGGTGAATTATGTATAAATTTGGTTACATTATGAAATGGCCTATTTACTTTTGAACCGACATATCCTGCTCTACATAACATGTGAATGCAAAACAGTATTTGCTACAACTGGTATTTGTTCTACATGAGTTGGTTAATGTAGGATTGCCTCCTCAATCAGTCTTTTCAAGGCAGGGATTCTGAGAGAGATGCATATTTGTGACTCAAACTACCTAATGATAGAATAAATATATGATATAATGGCCTCTTGTCTACAATTGCCACTTTAATAATTCAAATCAAGAGACCAAGTGTACTTTTACATTTCTGCTAAAGAACAAACATAACATTAGATCAATAAGTACAATTGTGGACAAAATACTTGATATACTCATGATATTCATTTAACAAGCAAATTTTTTGCTGTACAGATTTTAGGTGGCCTTCAATTACCGTACCCTTTATAGTCAAAATATTATCAATTATTTACCGTTCTCTTTCTCTTTAGTGGCTGTCTTCTTGGAGCCTGGGTATGAGGTCTGTGATCAGGTTGGTTTACTGGGGCCTTTTCATGATTAACAGCTTCCGGGTTTGGTTTATCAGATGATACATTCTCTTCAATAGTGATCAAATATTTCTCACTTTCTAGCTCTTCTCCAATCATGGCAGCCTGCACGAGTTAGAGAAAAATATAAGTTCACAAAAAGTCCAAAAAAACAAACAAACTGACGGGCAATAAACAGTAAACTGAAAATGTTAGATATACATGTAGGAGCTTCTTAATATTGAAGCTGTGTTCTAGGAGATAAACTGGGAGAATTGCACGTTTCCCTATTACTCATTATTTGGCACCGGATTGGAGTAAGAACTTCAATGTACATGTATTTTCAAATTAATTGTTTCTATCAGATAGGAAAAATGAAGATGCATTAATGTTTAACAAAATATGTGAAGTACATGAAGGTTGCAATACTAAATTAACAAACAAACCGCTAATTCCATAATAAAAGTGTCTGGAAACATCATCTATGAGAATGAATTTCCATTCAAAAAAATATGTCAGGTCCTCCACCCAATAGAGACACAGAATTTTTTTTGAATAGAGTTCATGAATTTAGTCAATATTATGCGCTCATGATTTACCTGGTTAATGAAGGATAGAATTTTGCTTAATTTATTTAACTCTTGGGTAACCATGCAAACAACTTAAAAGAGCAATAAGCAAGTTCATAGTTGCAGTCTGAGCGTGAGCGTGAGCAGACCAACTTGTGAAATACACGGAAACAAAATACTGGATACGTGCTCATGAAAGTTATGTAATAATTTTTGCACAAGCAGTGCACAGTGGACTCCATGATACACAGGTGGAAGTATTCTTCGAAAAGGGGAAGTATTCTTCGAAAAGGGGAAGTATTCTTCGAAAAGGGGAAGTATTCTTCGAAAAGGAGAAACAAAGGCTATTTATGTAGCATCTCCATCGCTGTAGGAGTGATTATAGTAGGAGACCAGCCTGTAGGTCCCGTGACCAATCTCTGGAAACAAAGGTTTGAAAGTGTTTTTGTGTTCCCTGATGAATACCGAACAATTTTGACTTGGGCTGCCCCCTTGAAAATCCCGGGCATTTTCGTGAGGGGTCAACAAAGGTGATACAGGGTAGAAATTCAAATATATTCCTATCGTGTCGATATGCATATCAAATTACTCGTCTAGTCATGAGGATTCCAAAAATGTATAGTTTATTATACTTCCGACCTAAAATGAGGTTGCTATGGTCAAAAACGTTGAAACGTCAACGCACTTTTGACCGGTGGTCAAATTCACCAACACATTTAATCTTATCAAATTGCATATCAAATTACTCGTCTGGTCATGAGGATTCCAAAAATGTATAGTTTGTTATACCTCCGACCTTACATGAGGGCGCTATGGTCAAAAAGGTCAATGCACTTAAGACTGGTGGTCAAATTCACCAACACGTCCGATTCTCATGATTTTAGTGTCTAATAATATGTTTTCTGACTTAGCAAATTCAAATAAGCAACTTTTAGAATCAAAAGTGGTTGCCATAATCTTGAAATTTCCCCCAAATCCATGGATAAGAAGTTGCTAAATGTTTGTCACTGAAACGGCAGCCATTTTGAATGTTCATGGTCAAGGTAAGCACTTTTACTTTTGAAAGTTGTATAGTTGAATTTGCCATGTCAGAAGACACTAAAATCATTAGAATCGGACGTGTTGGTGAATTTGACCACCAGTCTAAAGTACATTGACCTTTTTGACCGTAGCGCCCTCATGTAAGGTCGGAGGTATAACAAACTATACATTTTTGGAATCCTCATGACCAGACGAGTAATTTAATATGCAATTTGATAAGATTAAATGTGTTGGTGAATTTGACCACCGGTCAAAAGTATGTTGACCTTTCAACGTTTTTTACCATAGCGACCTCATTTTAGGTCGGAGGTATAACAAACTATACATTTTTGGAATCCTCATGACCAGACAAGTAATTTGATATGCATATCGACACGATTGGAATATATTTGAATTTCTACCCTGTATGACCTTTGTTGACCCCTCACGAAAATGCCCGGGATTTTCAAGGGGGCAGCCCAAGTCAAAATTGTTCGGTATTCATCAGGGAACACAAAAACACTTTCAAACCTTTGTTTCCAGAGATTGGTCAAGGGACCTACAGGCTCGTCTCCTACTATTATTTCAAAATGTACAAAGTGGGACCTTTTCATGTTTTGAAGATCTGTGGCTTTTCGGGGACATGTGGTAACCGTGAACTGGTCTATGGGTGCTTACCTGGTTTCCTTTGATATGAACTTGATCCAACCGTTTGTTTCCTGCTCCGATAAGATCAGCTTTGGTTCCTTGGTCGTTGACCTTGAGGACGCCATCTTGCCAAACCTTGGCTTTCTTCCTCTTCTGATGAGTGTATAAAACCTTCATGTAAAAAACAAAGGGGGGACAGGGAACGGTATTCTAACATGATATCATTATCTCCCCCTTTTGGGGGGGAGGGTTGGTTTTTTAAAAAGAAGAAATATACATGTATACACGCATATTATGTGAGTGTGTATACAGGTACATGTACATAAATTTGAATTCAAATCAATTTTTTTGTTTGCCTACCGGTAAATTAAACAACAATAAATCATTACTTCAAATTAAATCAAATCTTGAAACCAGCGGGACTTGAACCTGCATCTACTGCTTGCTTTCTCTCAGGAAGCATTACATTAATAAAAACACAAAAAAAATCAATGTTGTATTATTAAGAATGAATCAATGTTGTAAATTTGTTTGCTGCATGGAGACAGGTAAGTTCAGCTATATTTGGCTTAAAAGCTGGGTTCTTTGGACAAAAGTAATATCTTCCTGATATTATTATATGCCCTTTGATTTGATAAATATCAATAATACTAAAGAATTTACTATTTATTTGTAACTTTTGATGATATTGCATTAATAGCATTAAAAATGTGCAGTTTTATCTTGATCATACCAATTCCCAATTGGCAAAAGTCATTGATCGGAAATACACTGGAGACAAAATTGAGAAACAAAATAGGGTAATTTGGATCCCGACTATATAAACAAGGATTTACATTATGTGTTAACTAAGTGAATACGGTAGGTAAATACATAATTTGAGTGTTTCAAAAATGCTTGTGCATTATATTCTATTCTGCAAACATTATTAAAAACAACAACACTGTAGACTACAGGAATAGCCTTTTGATAAACGGGCTCGAGTTGTGACGTCAGAAGCGAGAGTTTCACTTTCACTACATTGTTTTGGCCGGATTTCAGGGGGCGTTTGGAGGGTGCCAGCCTATTTTTACGTTTTTGAGATGTGTTTCATTACTGGGAGTTGTCCCCATGAAATCAAAGAAAATCAGCTAAGCCCAAAGTTGTAAGTAAAATATGATCCATTTTATTTCAGTCTAATGATTCATCTATGGCATTGTGTGAATGATTTTTGTGATATTGATGCAAACATTATGTCATATCAGAGGAAATGCACATTTATATTCTTCAGTCTATGACAAAATAACTGATTGACACAGATTTTATGCTTTCGACCTTTCATTCAAACTTTTATTTAAATTTGAAGAAAGACTGTGAATGTAATACTATTACTAGTCTAGAGTGGAGTAGACCTACATGTAGGGTAGAGGATTATTTGTCCAGAGTGCAGACACTCAAGAAAAAGTAAAGCCGTCATGTTGGCAAATGGACTTTACACAAAAAATATTAATATGCATCAGATATTAGATCTAGGCCTAGACTACTACTAGTACTAGAAAAGTCTACTACTAGTACTAGTAGTAGTAGCCATTATTAAACCATTATAAATATTCGTTCTTTTTAAGATATTGTCTAAAATAAGTCTGAAAAGATTAATGAAACATTGTCCGGACATAGGACGTGTAGGTGTACTAAATATGTATGATCACTTTGAGTTTGACTATATCTACAGAGGCAGAGCTAACGTAGAGGTCTAACTATTAGTCTTTTAAAGTTTCAATATTTTATCAATCTATCTTTGCAGTGTTAATGACCACAGACACAGTTTAACTTTGGGGTTACTTACAACAAACTCTCTTCCTGCCATGGTTAATATCTGAAATGTAGTCGTAGCAGGCCCATAATAATATCACCAGGAACGTGACGTCACTGAAACTTGGCAGTTTAACTTTGAGTTTGATCCTGCCAAAACAACAAAAGAAACAAAATGGAGAAGAAAAAAAAGAAAATGTTAAACTTTTTAATGTAAACTTGTCTTGATTGTTTAACTTTAAAGTTTTTAATTAACCCATGGCCTACATCATGTAGGGATGTTACAAAAAAATTAAATCTCAGAATTCAAGCTCCTGCTTTATGCCATTCGACAGAGCTTGATAAGACCTTTTATTTGATGCCTCATTCATCATAATAGCCCCAGTAATAAGAAAGTTATGCCAATTTTAAACGCCCGGAAATCATGTATTTAATTGCTTTGTTTTCCTTTGTTTTTAAACCAAAAGTTGTGATCTCAAATGTGACCGAAAGATTTCATGACATAAAATTACCCCAAAATGTATGTAAATACACAAAAAACGCTAATCGGGCCGTCATTTTTGCATGACATTTTCACATTCCTCATCCAAAAAAACATATTTCTAATCGTTAGATTTTGCTGAAATTTCACCAAAAGCAAATTCACATGTTAACCAATCGGTCTAGATACTTTTTTTCAAATCCTGTAGGTAGGATCAGGGTACAGAATGGCACTAAACACGGCTCTTGTGAAATAGTGCAGCAAAACAAACCGCCGAAAACATAAATCATAAAAAGTTTAGTATGAAATGAAAGATAACAATGTCATTCTTCTCATCCAATAGAAATCATGAAACAAAAATCTAATCAGCCCATCAAAAGATCACATTTACGTAGGCTATCCTGTATCCAAATTGGTCTCCAATAGTGCATAACAGCCCCATGGCAGAAACCTTCTTGGCGAAAGCACACACATTGTAACATACCTAGAATAGATCTACATCATGTAGGCCATGGGTTAATTACATGAAACTTGTAACATTGTGTTGAAAAACTGATCATGAATGTCAATCGAGTTTCACAGTCTCTGACTCTGAGCTAAAAGAGTGACAGTTCGAAAGTCGCATACGATGCGCCGCATTAAAGACAGACAGGAGCTGCCTGCAGACGACAAGTTGGCATACGATGTATGTAGGAGATGCCTCCGCCTTCGTCTCCTCCGCCTCCGCCGCCCGTGCCGGTAGGGGCAAGGAGCTAGCTTGTCAGCGGCAGTAGTCGTCACCTCGACCAAATTGCCCGTGGACGGCCGAGCTGCTTGGTCTTGGAAACAGTAACTTTACGCTAGAATCGAATACAAATAACTAAACAATTCAAACAAATGTACACAAACTCAAATCGTGCATTCAACATACCCTGAAATTTCTATTCATGAACGAAAATCCCGTCACACTGCTCGAAGAGTCGAACGCCGCAGCAGACTACTCAGCGTAGAACTTTTGTGTTTGCCGCCATGTTGCACAAAGATGACGTCATGATACCACTACCAAAATCGATGAGATATAGGTGCCCGCATATTTTGCCTTTGGTTGTGGGGGCGGGGTGGGGCGGCACATAGGACCAGTGGCTACGGCCCCGCCCCGCTCTTGGTAAGCAGTATCGCATACGTGTGAACGTTTATGGTCTCCAACTGCAAATACAACCGCTTTAATTTGATAAGTTGGAGTTGGAGTGCCCTTTAGATTGCGATATTTTGGGGTTCCTATATACTTGGTTGTTGTTCCTCAAAAAGATTCCTAGTGGAATTTAAACTGGAGGTCGTGGTGGCTATAGCCGTATGCTGCGTACTAGTGCGTAGGCTATCTCATAAAGCATTTATACAACCACACATTTCTTACGGAATAGAGGACTTCGTGATAAAATATTTAGTAAATGGAGAACTCTATACAGCTCATATACAGAAAATCAAGAAGTACCAATTATAATCTTTCAAAAAAATATATAATACACTCAATCATTCAAAATTACACCGAATACTATGGGCGGCCAAAAGGGCCAAAATTAACAATCACACAAACAAAGATGCATACAAACAAACAAAGAAGCATACAAACAAAGGTCAGAGCAAAAAAGACAAAGTACCCAGAAGAAAGGACCAATTAACAAAAAATCAAACAAAGGTCAGAGCAAAATAGACAAAGTACAGGCCAGAAGAAACAGATGGCGTTTTGGTTGATATACGGTAAGCAAATAGACATCAGACACGAAAAGGAGAAAGGATAAACTCAAACAGACATCACATCATCGTACGAACTGACCTTCAAAGGAACAGATGGCGTTTTGGTTGACGGTAAGCAAATAGACATCAGGCACGAAAACGAGAAAGGATAAACTCAACAGACATCACATCATCGTACGAACTGACCCTCAAAGGACAACAGAGATCAGGCTCGCAAGTACTATACAGCTGCGTTTGTATTTCATTTAAAGACCGTCAATACTGGGCCAGAAGGGATTAGACCACACAGCGAGGTCACTGACAGGTGGCTATCTCTTTAACTCAGCTCTCAACTAACATAAGAAAAAGAGGATCGGGGACCAAAAGGCACCGATTGGGGAAGTTTTCTATATACCGTGTGTCTCAAAAAAAACGTAACACTTTTGAAATGGTTGCCAAATTGAGCATATATAATTTTATGAAAAAATGTTGATATGTATGGAAAGCTAAAGGACCAACCTTTCATATGATATGAAAAAATTGAAAAAAAAATCATGCTTCGATGAACAGTGTTCACTTAAGTTAGAGGTATGAAAATGGGCCTGCGCAGGATTTTTCCTTCCAATTTTGGACAGGTAAGTTACTTTTAGCATACAAAATAAGTTTGATATGAGATATTCATGATCGATGGATTAAGAGTTAAAAGGATGTTTTGAATACCAGTCCTTTCTCTCTGTCATTTATCAATCCCCAAACACCACCCCTGCCACACACACACACACACACACACACCAACTTCCACTCCCATCTTATTGTATCATTGATCTGGTAGATGTGAACAGGATGAAGGAAGAATGGGAAAATGTTAAATTGAAATACCGTATTCAAAATCATAATTGACATTATGCAACCCACTCTCCTCCCCCCCACAACCTTTTCCCATCCCATCACCTACCCCTTGCCTTTTCTTTATCAGTTTTCTTCCGTAAGTTTGGTGGATCATCAATCACATTTTATTCAGGTTTTATGAATGACCCAAACATGTAATAGCTAAGTACATCATTCATTATGCATTGAAAATACCAGAATTCGAGGTATTCAAAATATCCTTTTGATTCAAAATATCCTTTTGATCCATCGATCATGAATATCTCATATCGACCTTATTTTGTAAGTTACAAGTAATTTACCTGTCCAAAATTGGAAGGAAAAATCCTGCGCAGGCCCATTTTCATACCTCTAACTTAAGTGAACACTGTCCATCGAAGCATGATTTTTTTTTAATTTTTTCATATCATATGAAAGGTTGGTCCTTTAGCTTTCCATACATATAGACATTTTTTCATAAAATTATATATGCTCAATTTGGCAACCATTTCAAAAGTGTTACGTTTTTTTTGAGACACACGGTAGAGGGACAGTGGCGTACGCAGGATTTTTTCAAGGGGGGGGGGGGGGTTTGGTAAAAAATACACATATTAATACACACATAACAAAAACTCAAGGGGGGGTTAACCCCCCAAACACCCCCCCCCCCCCTGCGTACGCGCCTGTAGAGGGAGCAAGTAGCTACAACATTACAAGTAGGACAGTACCAGGGGCTTTAATCAATGATTATCCATCCAATTGCATAGACCATTTTGCCCAATTAAGACTGGGGCCAAAATGCCCTGTTGATTAATCATACTATGTAGCATGCGCAGCATCGAATATCGTGTGTAACCAGGCATGCAAAAAAAAAAAAACAAAAAACAAAAAAAAAAAAAAACGAGTGACTGACAATCACAATAAAAAAAGATAATCGAAGACTTCGATGTCTCGTCTTCGTCTTCGCATGCCTGGTTACACACGATATTCGATGCTGCGCATGCTACATAGTCTACAGCTGTTCCCGCCTCGACCATATTGAATATTCAAGAAAATCTAGACTTTCCCCGACCCTGCGTAATAAATATTCATGAAATAATAGGAAGGGTGGAGGGAGGGTATTACTAGTAATAATAATAGGGGGTCCTTGGAGGGAGGCAAATGACCCCCCCCCCCCCCCCGAAAAAAAAAAAATAAATAAATAAATAAATAAATAAATAAAAAAAAATAAAAAAAATAAATAAATAAATAAATAAAATTAAAATACTTGTGCTCCCTCTACAGGCGCGTACGCTAGCTAGCTAGCTAGCTGGCGGTCGATAGCGTTAGCCCCAAAGCCATGTCCAATTTTTAAACTACATTCAAGAGTCCCTTATTGCCAGGTTAAACAAGTTTTTTACATTTTCAGTTCTATATACTTTCTTCCTTTTATTACTCTGTACACTCCGACCATGCTATCCTTTTCCAGTCTGTAAACAACTTTACAACATGAATTCAATGATGGGCAGGGTTTTACTTCTCATATGAAAGCGCCCAAACTTCACGAGGTGAAACAAAGGGTCTTTCAAATTCAAGTCTATTCAAGCCCAATATGGGCTAACAACTGGCCTGCATACCCGAGCAGAATCATTTTATGCTCAACAAAGACACACAGCCTTGGGTAAAGAGGTCCATTTTATTTTTTTAAATTTAGTTTTTTTTTTTCATTGACAGTATACTATTAAATATCAGGAATATTGGATGCTCTGTTTCAAATACAGTCCAGATTGCCGAGCAATGAATTATCTCCTGCTTCTTGTCCAAAAAACATATCTAACTGGTTTTTAAAACGGTATCATTTTACTTTCCATCTCCCAACATTATTTTGAACTGTCTTGAACTTAAGTTGTTTTCCTTCCTTGAAATGACACTACAGCCAGTCTATTCTGTTCATGTAGGCGTATTGAAAGAGCTTGATCCTCCATGCAGACAAGGATAAAGAGCCATATTAAGTACCTTTAGGGACAATACATCAAAATAATGCGGTCATTGTTGCAATGTCAGGAATGCTATTTCTACCTCTTTGGAAATCCTCGCAATAACAAAAGTATCCACTCAATGAAGGGAGTGCCAGTTCTTTTCTTCAATTCATCAACTGATGCCATGTTAGAAAGAGCTGGGTAGTTTGTTACGTAAATATTCAAATATAGCCGATGCGAGCTATTAAAAAAAAACTGAATCGAATAGCCTGCATCTTTAATATGAATAACAATGAGCAGTGCCTAAATACAGCTGCACTGCAATTCTAAGTTAGCTTCAACGAAATGTTACTTTCAATGGCATGTTGGTTTGAATGCACCTGTTTCAAAACATAACAATCATTAAATCAGCATCAGAAAGTGTTAACAACTAAAAGCGAACCAGGTAATCGCAGTGAGGCAAAGTGGTCTCGTGGATAAGCAACCGCTTAGTAAGTGAAAGGTATCGGGTATGGGGGTTCTTTTTTATTTGGGGGGGGGGGGTCTTTTTTTTTTCTTTTTTTTTCTTCAAAAGCACAGTGTTAACAACTAAAAGTGAACCAGGTAATCGCAGTGAGGCAAAGTGGTCTCGTGGATAAGCGACCGCCTAGTAAGTGGAAGGTATCGGGTTCGATCCCCGGCTAGTGCATTTTGTTTTAAAGCCCAAAAGGGCCTATGGTGAGGGGGGGGGAGCAGCTGAGTAGAGGAAAAAACTGTTAGGGAGCCCCTTTGGGGGGTCTTTTTTTTTTCTTCAAAAGCACAGTGTTAACAACTAAAAGTGAACCAGGTAATCGCAGTTAGGCAAAGTGGTCTCGTGGATAAGCGACCGCCTAGTAAGTGGAAGGTATCGGGTTCGATCCCCGGCTAGTGCATTTTGTTTTAAAGCCCAAAAGGGACTATGGTGAGGGGGGAGCAGCTGAGTATAGGAAAAAACTGTTAGGGAGCCCCTTTGGGGGGTCTTTTTTTTGGGGGGGGGGTCTTTTATTTTTCTTTTTTTTTTCTTCAAAAGCACAATGTTAACAACTAAAAGTGAACCAGGTAATCGCAGTTAGGCAAAGTGGTCTCGTGGATAAGCGACCGCCTAGTAAGTGGAAGGTATCGGGTTCGATCCCCGGCTAGTGCATTTTGTTTTAAAGCCCAAAAGGGCCTATGGTGAGGGGGGAGCAGCTGAGTATAGGAAACAACTGTTAGGGAGCCCCTTTGGGGGGTCTTGTTTTTTTTTTTTTTGGGGGGGGGGGGTCTTTTTTTTTCTTTTTTTTTTCTTCAAAAGCACAGTGTTAACAACTAAAAGTGAACCAGGTAATCGCAGTGAGGCAAAGTGGTCTCGTGGATAAGCGACCGCCTAGTAAGTGGAAGGTATCAGGTTCGATCCCCGGCTAGTGTATTTTATTTTAAAGCCCAAAAGGGCCTATGGTGAGGGGGGAGCAGCTGAGTATAGGAAAAACCTGTTAGGGAGCCCCTTTGGGGGGTCTTTTTTTTTTGGGGGGGTCTTTTTTTTTCTTTTTTTTTCTTTTTTTTCTGGTCGTCAGCTAGCTGGCGGACGGTCGTCAGCTAGCTGGCGGACGGTCGTCAGCTAGCTGGCGGTCGTCAGCTAGCTAGCTGGCGGTCGTCAGCTAGCTGGCGGTCGTCAGCGTGGCCTGCGGCCGATAGCGTTAGCCCCAAAGCCATGTCCAATTTTTAAACTAGTATCAAGTATCAAGTATCAAGTTGATTTGTCTTCCAGAAAACACATGTGACAAAATATAATAGAGTATAATCATAACAGTACAATGTAGAACAAATGAAGACGAGGAGACCTTGGTTGAAGCACAGCTTGTTAAGTTAAGGCCCCCTCATATGATGTGACAAAGATCACTCATGAATACAACAACAAATATGGAATATATAAAACTATTTACAAAATACTCTCAGAGAACAACTACCCAACGTTGCATCAAATATGATCTAATATGGACAAACACAAGCCGACACCAAGTCGAGACATCAATGAGTTATTGCTCTCTGAGTGCAGAGGTCAAGTAGGAATATATGGTATATGTAGTATATACAGATGAGAAAGAAGAAGAAAAAAGAAAAGGGATAAAGGGGGTTATATGTCAAAGTCAAGAATTAACGAAAAAAAGATCAAGAGTAGAGTTAAATATGCTACAGTACACTAACAATAAAGCTTGATAACACATTCAAGAGTCCCTTATTGCCAGGTTAAACAAGTTTTTTACATTTTCAGTTCTACTTTCTTCCTTTTATTACTCTGTACACTCCGACCATGCTATCCTTTTCCAGTCTGTAAACAACTTTACAACATGAATTCAATGATGGGCAGGGTTTTACTTCTCATATGAAAGCGCCCAAACTTCACGAGGTGAAACAAAGGGTCTTTCAAATTCAAGTCTATTCAAGCCCAATATGGGCTAACAACTGGCCTGCATACCCGAGCAGAATCATTTTATGCTCAACAAAGACACACAGCCTTGGGTAAAGAGGTCCATTTTATTTTTTTAAATTTAGTTTTTTTTTTTCATTGACAGTATACTATTAAATATCAGGAATATTGGATGCTCTGTTTCAAATACAGTCCAGATTGCCGAGCAATGAATTATCTCCTGCTTCTTGTCCAAAAAACATATCTAACTGGTTTTTAAAACGGTATCATTTTACTTTCCATCTCCCAACATTATTTTGAACTGTCTTGAACTTAAGTTGTTTTCCTTCCTTGAAATGACACTACAGCCAGTCTATTCTGTTCATGTAGGCGTATTGAAAGAGCTTGATCCTCCATGCAGACAAGGATAAAGAGCCATATTAAGTACCTTTAGGGACAATACATCAAAATAATGCGGTCATTGTTGCAATGTCAGGAATGCTATTTCTACCTCTTTGGAAATCCTCGCAATAACAAAAGTATCCACTCAATGAAGGGAGTGCCAGTTCTTTTCTTCAATTCATCAACTGATGCCATGTTAGAAAGAGCTGGGTAGTTTGTTACGTAAATATTCAAATATAGCCGATGCGAGCTATTAAAAAAAAACTGAATCGAATAGCCTGCATCTTTAATATGAATAACAATGAGCAGTGCCTAAATACAGCTGCACTGCAATTCTAAGTTAGCTTCAACGAAATGTTACTTTCAATGGCATGTTGGTTTGAATGCACCTGTTTCAAAACATAACAATCATTAAATCAGCATCAGAAAGTGTTAACAACTAAAAGCGAACCAGGTAATCGCAGTGAGGCAAAGTGGCCTCGTGGATAAGCAACCGCTTAGTAAGTGAAAGGTATCGGGTATGGGGGTTCTTTTTTATTTGGGGGGGGGGGGGGTCTTTTTTTTTTCTTTTTTTTTTCTTCAAAAGCACAGTGTTAACAACTAAAAGTGAACCAGGTAATCGCAGTGAGGCAAAGTGGTCTCGTGGATAAGCGACCGCCTAGTAAGTGGAAGGTATCAGGTTCGATCCCCGGTTAGTGCATTTTGTTTTAAAGCCCAAAAGGGACTATGGTGAGGGGGGAGCAGCTGAGTATAGGAAAAAACTGTTAGGGAGCCCCTTTGGGGGGTCTTTTTTTTTGGGGGGGGGGGTCTTTTATTTTTCTTTTTTTTTTCTTCAAAAGCACAGTGTTAACAACTAAAAGTGAACCAGGTAATCGCAGTTAGGCAAAGTGGTCTCGTGGATAAGCGACCGCCTAGTAAGTGGAAGGTATCGGGTTCGATCCCCGGCTAGTGCATTTTGTTTTAAAGCCCAAAAGGGCCTATGGTGAGGGGGGAGCAGCTGAGTATAGGAAACAACTGTTAGGGAGCCCCTTTGGGGGGTCTTGTTTTTTTTTTTTTTTGGGGGGGGGTCTTTTTTTTTCTTTTTTTTTTCTTCAAAAGCACAGTGTTAACAACTTAAAGTGAACCAGGTAATCGCAGTGAGGCAAAGTGGTCTCGTGGATAAGCGACCGCCTAGTAAGTGGAAGGTATCGGGTTCGATCCCTGGCTAGTGTATTTTG
Source organism: Strongylocentrotus droebachiensis (assembly GCA_035222895.1). Lineage (NCBI taxonomy): Eukaryota > Metazoa > Echinodermata > Echinoidea > Camarodonta > Strongylocentrotidae > Strongylocentrotus > Strongylocentrotus droebachiensis. The sequence goes on along the minus strand of JAVYIG010001691.1, from coordinate 44,588 downwards.
TTTTAAAGCCCAAAAGGGCCTATGGTGAGGGGGGGGGGGAGCAGCTGAGTATAGGAAAAAACTGTTAGGGAGCCCCTTTGGGGGGTCTTTTTTTTTGGGGGGGGGGGTCTTTTTTTTTCCTTTTTTTTTTCTTCAAAAGCACAGTGTTAACAACTAAAAGTGAACCAGGTAATCGCAGTGAGGCAAAGTGGTCTCGTGGATAAGCGACCGCCTAGTAAGTGGAAGGTATCGGGTTCGATCCCCGGCTAGTGTATTTTATTTTAAAGCCCAAAAGGGCCTATGGTGAGGGGGGAGCAGCTGAGTATAGGAAAAACCTGTTAGGGAGCCCCTTTGGGGGGTCTTTTTTTTGGGGGGGGGGTCTTTTTTTTTTTTTTTTTTCTGGTCGTCAGCTAGCTGGCGGTCGTCAGCTAGCTGGCGGTCGTCAGCTAGCTGGCGGTCGTCAGCTAGCTGTCGTCAGCTAGCTGGCGGTCGTCAGCGTGGCCTGCGGCCGATAGCGTTAGCCCCAAAGCCATGTCCAATTTTTAAACTAGTATCAAGTATCAAGTATCAAGTTGATTTGTCTTCCAGAAAACACATGTGACAAAATATAATAGAGTATAATCATAACAGTACAATGTAGAACAAATGAAGACGAGGAGACCTTGGTTGAAGCACAGCTTGTTAAGTTAAGGCCCCCTCATATGATGTGACAAAGATCACTCATGAATACAACAACAAATATGGAATATATAAAACTATTTACAAAATACTCTCAGAGAACAACTACCCAACGTTGCATCAAATATGATCTAATATGGACAAACACAAGCCGACACCAAGTCGAGACATCAATGAGTTATTGCTCTCTGAGTGCAGAGGTCAAGTAGGAATATATGGTATATGTAGTATATACAGATGAGAAAGAAGAAGAAAAAAGAAAAGGGATAAAGGGGGTTATATGTCAAAGTCAAGAATTAACGAAAAAAAGATCAAGAGTAGAGTTAAATATGCTACAGTACACTAACAATAAAGCTTGATAACACATTCAAGAGTCCCTTATTGCCAGGTTAAACAAGTTTTTTACATTTTCAGTTCTACTTTCTTCCTTTTATTACTCTGTACACTCCGACCATGCTATCCTTTTCCAGTCTGTAAACAACTTTACAACATGAATTCAATGATGGGCAGGGTTTTACTTCTCATATGAAAGCGCCCAAACTTCACGAGGTGAAACAAAGGGTCTTTCAAATTCAAGTCTATTCAAGCCCAATATGGGCTAACAACTGGCCTGCATACCCGAGCAGAATCATTTTATGCTCAACAAAGACACACAGCCTTGGGTAAAGAGGTCCATTTTATTTTTTTAAATTTAGTTTTTTTTTTTCATTGACAGTATACTATTAAATATCAGGAATATTGGATGCTCTGTTTCAAATACAGTCCAGATTGCCGAGCAATGAATTATCTCCTGCTTCTTGTCCAAAAAACATATCTAACTGGTTTTTAAAACGGTATCATTTTACTTTCCATCTCCCAACATTATTTTGAACTGTCTTGAACTTAAGTTGTTTTCCTTCCTTGAAATGACACTACAGCCAGTCTATTCTGTTCATGTAGGCGTATTGAAAGAGCTTGATCCTCCATGCAGACAAGGATAAAGAGCCATATTAAGTACCTTTAGGGACAATACATCAAAATAATGCGGTCATTGTTGCAATGTCAGGAATGCTATTTCTACCTCTTTGGAAATCCTCGCAATAACAAAAGTATCCACTCAATGAAGGGAGTGCCAGTTCTTTTCTTCAATTCATCAACTGATGCCATGTTAGAAAGAGCTGGGTAGTTTGTTACGTAAATATTCAAATATAGCCGATGCGAGCTATTAAAAAAAAACTGAATCGAATAGCCTGCATCTTTAATATGAATAACAATGAGCAGTGCCTAAATACAGCTGCACTGCAATTCTAAGTTAGCTTCAACGAAATGTTACTTTCAATGGCATGTTGGTTTGAATGCACCTGTTTCAAAACATAACAATCATTAAATCAGCATCAGAAAGTGTTAACAACTAAAAGCGAACCAGGTAATCGCAGTGAGGCAAAGTGGCCTCGTGGATAAGCAACCGCTTAGTAAGTGAAAGGTATCGGGTATGGGGGTTCTTTTTTATTTGGGGGGGGGGTCTTTTTTTTTTCTTTTTTTTTTCTTCAAAAGCACAGTGTTAACAACTAAAAGTGAACCAGGTAATCGCAGTGAGGCAAAGTGGTCTCGTGGATAAGCGACCGCCTAGTAAGTGGAAGGTATCGGGTTCGATCCCTGGCTAGTGTATTTTGTTTTAAAGCCCAAAAGGGCCTATGGTGAGGGGGGGGGGAGCAGCTGAGTATAGGAAACAACTGTTAGGGAGCCCCTTTGGGGGGTCTTGTTTTTTGTTTTTTTTTGGGGGGGGGTCTTTTTTTTTCTTTTTTTTTTCTTCAAAAGCACAGTGTTAACAACTTAAAGTGAACCAGGTAATCGCAGTGAGGCAAAGTGGTCTCGTGGATAAGCGACCGCCTAGTAAGTGGAAGGTATCGGGTTCGATCCCTGGCTAGTGTATTTTGTTTTAAAGCCCAAAAGGGCCTATGGTGAGGGGGGGGAGCAGCTGAGTATAGGAAAAACCTGTTAGGGAGCCCCTTTGGGGGGTCTTTTTTTTGGGGGGGGGTCTTTTTTTTTTTTTTTTCTGGTCGTCAGCTAGCTGGCGGTCGTCAGCTAGCTGGCGGTCGTCAGCTAGCTGGCGGTCGTCAGCTAGCTGGCGGTCGTCAGCGTGGCCTGCGGCCGATAGCGTTAGCCCCAAAGCCATGTCCAATTTTTAAACTAGTATCAAGTATCAAGTATCAAGTTGATTTGTCTTCCAGAAAACACATGTGACAAAATATAATAGAGTATAATCATAACAGTACAATGTAGAACAAATGAAGACGAGGAGACCTTGGTTGAAGCACAGCTTGTTAAGTTAAGGCCCCCTCATATGATGTGACAAAGATCACTCATGAATACAACAACAAATATGGAATATATAAAACTATTTACAAAATACTCTCAGAGAACAACTACCCAACGTTGCATCAAATATGATCTAATATGGACAAACACAAGCCGACACCAAGTCGAGACATCAATGAGTTATTGCTCTCTGAGTGCAGAGGTCAAGTAGGAATATATGGTATATGTAGTGTAGGGTTGCGGTTCTAACACTAATTCCTAGCACTCTTAACACAGAGGCAGCCCAGCAGACATGTTGTAGGATTGATAACTACTGGCTAACTGACCAGGTTTTAATGTAGCAAAGCATAACAGCATTCTATGTAGCATTCCACATACATTCCATGCAAAGTAGAAGAAACCAATAAATATTCATAATAGTCCCATACAAGTATAAATCAACATCACAAAGTATTCTTGAATATTCAAACATAAACAAAGGGTATATATTGAATATTCATAGTATATGTAAATTATACTATAAGCTTGACTGCATCAGGTGAACATTGAAACCAATGAGAGAGAGAGAGATAGACAGATGAAAGGATGGTGGATGAATTGGTGAATGTGAATGAGGGATGACCTATTAATATGAAAGGGATGAATCATGGATATGAGGGGGAGTTTCAGAAGTTCAAAATAAATCCCTACAAACTAGTCTTCCTCTTACAAAAAAAATGTCCTCATTTTATAAGGCATTCTCTTTCCTTTGATTACCTAAATATATAACACATTAAACATCTATCGAAATGATACTTCTTATCCTTTCCTCTTGAAAACAGAGAATCACTATCAATATAATATCTTTTTTTTTCCTTTTAAAGAAAATAAAATCCTCACTACCTGTAAGCATATAAATGTATAATTTTACAAAACGAATGAATTTCAATTGTATATAAATGAAATATGACTTATGACTCAAATGTACAGAGTATAAGCATAACATACATGTACATGTACATGTATAAGCCGAAAAAAATAAAGATTTTATATATATCTGAGCTTTCCCGCTTGTAATCCGTTTCACTTTTAACTCTGGGAAACACTTCCAAATTTCAATGGTAAAATCAAACAACTATAAACATGGTGTATTTGCATTTCCAAAAAATAAACATGATCGATCACACAAAGTTGTAGCAACCCTTAACAAAATACCTTCTGTTCAAACGCTGCTTGAATATAAAACAGTTCCAAATTTGCTACACTCTCATTATTCTGAGCAACTGGTAAGGAAATGAAAACATCTATAGTCGAATAACTCCTTCAACCAATTATTACTTCTTTTTTTTTTCTTTACCTTCTAGAAATGAAAAATTCTGTCACTTGAAAATTTGAGATTTTCCAGAAGTTATCCATTACATGAATACAAACACATAACATTCATATTGCTATCATCATAATAACCATAAGTGACTATATCACATTATTACCATAATATAAAAACATAATGCATCACCTGCAGTCATTTTATAAAAAAAATAGTTTTCAACAGTATCCTTGCTTTTGTTTGGTAAAGCAAAATGACCTCTTAAAATATAAAACATTTTCAACCGCAATCGAGCCAGTGTCTGCATTGTCATTTGTAACTTGCAAGATTGAAAAAAAAAATAAAAAATAACTATCAGTTCGAACATCTTGTACACTTCAATAACATTTTACTTTTGAATGTACATAATGTGTGAAAAGTGGTTACATTCAATTGTAATATTCTTATTTTATTTTCCACAAAACAATTGTGACCGACTAAACAAAATACAAACATATCTTAACAAGATAGACTAGAATCAATCTCTTTTTTCTTTTCCTTCTTTTGAACTACCAAAATAACGATATATCTCTGTTGACAATCAATACTTCCCCATTTACCATGTCAATACGCATGCAAAATGAAGGAAATCCATATGTGTTCCTGGATTTGTCTTTACTTCAAGAATGTCAAACGCTATGAATACAAACAAAGAAAAACAAAAAAAAATATTCCAATTTGGCATTTCCATCACCAGAAATCAATTGATTTAAAAAAAAAAAAAACGTATCTTGCAAAAGTTGCAATATATGAACATGAACAATATACCAATCCATTTTGGATCTTTCTCCAAATTTTTAACAATCAATGGTCCATATGATGTACAGTGTATTAATCATTAATAATACACACACAAATTTAACTCAAAATTTAGAAATTCAGTAATTAAACATTTGCAAGAAATTCAGAAGGAATACAGTCCATTCCAATTCGTACTTGACTAACGCTCAAAACTCTCAGTCCATAATTCTGATGTTCTGACTCGTACAGAACTCATGAAATTCACAGTCCATTCAATATCAAAATCGCTCAAAATTGTTGCTGAGTCCATAGAGTCAAACATATTGAACAGTCCAGTTTAACATTTAAAGTCCAAATGAGTTTGAATGTCTCTTGTCATTCATGATCACAGTCCAATCAATATTGCAATTTTCCATAACCGAAAGTTGACAGTTGAAACGTTCTTTTCTTCTGACGGAAATGTCGACTTCAGACTAATGAAATGTTCAATACCTCTCAATATCGGAAAATAGTCACATTTGGTAATCGCTATACTTCTGCGGTTTGTGGACGCGTCTACCAGAGCGAGTTTGAGTTAACTGCGTCGTGGTGTCTGCTTGCATAGTGCGGGGTGTACGTTGGTTCGCTGATGCACCAGTTGATGGTTGAGTGGTGTGTTGCTGGTCGTTGACCTCGGGGTTGACATCAGGGTAGACATCGGGGTTGACATCGGGGTTGACATCGGGGTTGACATCGGGGTTGACATCGGGGTTGACATCGGGGTTGACATCGGGGTTGACATCGGGGTTGACATCAGGGTTTTCTCTAGAGGGCCCTGGTCTATGGAAATGGTCTGGGGAGTTGACCTGTCGCTCTCGAGTCTGTCGCTGTATGGATTGAGTTGATGACTGACCATTAGACGCCTCTGACCAAGATGGCTGGTCAGAATTGCCTAACTCAGAATGGATTGGTTGTTGACCCGGTAGAACCTGGAGGTCTTCTGGCGGCCGGAACTGATCAGCTTGTGTTGGAGCGTTAGTTGACCATGGCATCTCTATTGAAGAGTGAGATGCCAATTGAGATGGAGGAGTTATATCAGGCCTTGCCTGATTACTTGAAGGAGGACTTGAGGAAGGAGGGATAACTTCAGGTCTTTTCTGACTACCTGAAGGAGGACGTGAAGTTGAAGGTCCTTTCCCTTGTAGAAAAGCTCTAGATCTGAAGAGTTTGAGTCTGTTGTGATGAACTAGTTTCTTTGCACTTTCATTATGAATGTCGGCTATCAGATAGTTAAGGTTATCTGATGAGGATGAGACGATGATGAAAGGTCCCTTCCAGTTGGGCTCCAGTTTGCGTCTAGCATTGACGGGATTGTGTAACCAAACTAGATCTCCTGGTGCATACTTGATGGTCCTAGTTGACGCATCATAGTCCCTTTTCTGCCTGAGTTGAGCTTGTTCTGCCTTCTGTCTGGTATGTTGGAAAGCCTGTCTTAGCCGGGAACACACATCAGTGACATACTCTTGAGGAGAATCGTATGACTGAGTCATGATAGGACAAGTGACACTAGCTGGGGTCCTTGCTTCACGACCATGCATGATGAAATAGGGTGTCATGCCAGTGCTTGTATGGACACTAGTGTTGTAGGCTAGCTGCAATTGATGTATGTGCTTGTCCCAGTCACCTCCTTGGTCTGCTATGTACTTAGCAAGTTGTTCTTTGATCACTCTGTTCGCTCTTTCAACGATGCCAGCTCCCTGTGGGTGGTAAGGGGATGATCGAGATTTGCGAATGCCGAGCCTCTTGCAGAGATCCTGGACTAGTCTGGATTCAAACTGTCTTCCTTGGTCTGTATGTAGTGACTCAGGAACTCCATGCTCCTTGATGTATTCTTCGAATAAGTGTCCAGCCACAGTCTGGGCGGTCTGGTCTCGCATGGGGTAAATATTGGTGTATTTACTAAAGTGATCAACAACAACCAAAATATAGTGGTACCCGCTTCTTGAAGTAGGCAGCTCGGCTATATCAGCGAAAACCATTTGAAGAGGGTGATCGGTCTTTATGCTCTGGAGTGGAGCTTGGTGCTTAGGACTTGGAGATCTAATCGACTCACAAGCAGGACAAGTTCTGCAGTAGTCGGTTATATCCTTGTGCATGAATGGCCAAAAGCACATAGATTCAGCCCTGTGTAGTGTGCGTTGAACTCCGAAGTGTCCAGAGGATGGATTACCATGTATCTCTTGCAGGACTTGAGGGATAAGAGATTCTGGCACAACTACCTGAAGAGAGGACGAACCCGAGTTGTCTTGTCGTCGTCGGTATAAGAGATCATTCTCAAGCACAAGACGAGGGAGTTGCCATAGGAGACGTCGTAGACGAGGTGATTGTCGTCGAACTTCTCTCACTGTTGGATGACGTACTTCCTTGATGTACTTGATTAAACTCTGAATGTCTTTGTCGTGTTGCTGATGATATTGTAAATCAGCATGATGGTTAGCGAGGATAAAGTTCTCGGGAGCTTTATCAGCCATTGAGTTGGATGACTTTGGAACGGTTGATCCCTGGACTGGTTGAGTGGTAGAGGAGCGTGTGTTCACCATACTAACAGGGTGTGTAACATCTTCCGGCATGCGCGACATTGCATCAGCGTTTTGATGTGAAGTGCCCTTCTTGTGAGTTATGGTGAAAGAATATGCATTCAACTCAACAATCCATCTTGCTCTCCGTCCTGTCGCATCGTCTTGGATAGGTACACTATTGTAGCCCAACAGAGGGCGATGGTCAGTGAGAATGTTAAACTCTTGGCCCCTAAGATAATGTCTGAAATGGCGGATTGACGAGATAACTGCCCACAGTTCCCTATCGTAGGTAGACCATCTACGCTGGGACTCAGTAAGCTTCCGACTGTAGAAAGCAACCACTCGGTCATTACCATCTTGCAACTGAGAGAGTACGGCTCCAATAGCATCTTGTGAAGCATCAGTGGCTAAGCTAAACTTGTTGTTGAAGTCTGGGTACGCAAGGATTGGTGGGCTTGTGAGAGATGACTTCAGCTGGTTGAAGGCTTCCTCACAATCATCAGTCCAGATGAATTTCTTGCCTTTATGAGTCAAGTCAGTGAGTGGAGATGCTACTTGAGCAAAACTTGGCATAAACCGACGATAGTAGGAGGCAAGTCCTAGAAATGCTCTCACTTGGGTTGGAGTCTTAGGTTGAGGCCAGGATGAGACTTTCTTGGTGTTGACTGGATCAGGGCGAACTCCAGTAGTACTGATCACATGTCCCAGATAGGTTACTTCCTTTCGAAAGAATTGGCATTTCGAAGGTTTCAGCTTGAGATTGGCTTCTCGGAATCGTTGTAAGACTTCCCTGAGATTGTGTAGGTGATCTTGAAATGTCTTGCCGAGTATAATGCAATCATCTAAGTAGATAAGACATGTTGACCAATGGAGACCATGGAGGACGGCTTCCATTACTCGCTGGAACGTCATTGGCGCGTTGACTAAACCAAATGGCATTACCTTAAACTGATAGAGGCCAGTTCCAGTGGTAAATGCGGTCTTCTCCTTGTCTTTCGGATCCAAAGGGATCTGCCAATAGCCTGAAGATAGGTCAATTACACTGAAGTAGGACGAGGAGGACAAAGCATCGATAGAATCATCCTGTCGTGGAATCGGATGCGAATCCCGTACCGTAACAGCATTCAAAGCTCTGTAGTCAACACAAAACCTGTAAGTCTTGTCCTTCTTTCGCACCATAACGATGGGGCTTGCCCATGGACTAAAACTTTCCTCGATGATGTCTCGACGAAGTAGCTCATCAACCTGGTTCTGGATCTCGACTCTCATAGTCGGTGAAGTCCTGTATGCCCTTTTACGAGTTGGTGTCTCTGTTGATGTAGTGATGTCATGGTAGGCGAGTTTAGTCTGTCCAATATCCTCGGATGTGCTGCTGAAAACATCAGAGTATGAATTGAGTAGACTTTCAGCACACTCATACTCGGTCTTGGACAGACTAGAAGTAGGAAGCATCGACGAAGCTTGAAAAGACGAACTTTTCTGTGTGCCAGCTACAATACTGTCGATGATCTCATATTCTTCTTCAATGTCTCCAGTAGTAGAATAGAATTGCCCAAGGGTGGTGTCTGCAGATAACTGTACTGTCTCAGATGAAGGGTTGATCAGCCTGAGTAAGATGATACCATCTTGCGGTCGAGATAGAGACCTTGCACCTGCTACATGGAGATGTTCATGGATGGAAGGCTCAAAGATTCCATCGTAGTCTTGTGGAATCACATCAGGCTGAGGGGGAATAAGTCGACCTTGGACATGTACCTCACTCATTCCAGGAAGAGTCGCCTTTCCTATCAGCGAAACATTGCACTTAAGTGGTACTTGATATTGACGACGGTCGACCAGTGGAATACTCATACCAGGCATAGTGAATGTCGTAGTAGATAGAGTGGCATCATGTTTGAACATGAAATCCCAACCAAGGACGAAAGGATGAGTTATGTTCCTTGCAACATTGAACATATGTCTGGTTGTTTTGTTACCAAGATGAATGGTGGGAGAGGTTGTGCCAATGATGTCAATGCCTTCTCTGGTTATCGTTGAAGCCAGAGTTGTCGACTTCTGTAATATACTTCGCTGGCCTTCTGGGATGGAGTAGTAGAAATCTGCACTCATCAGTGATATAAATGAACCACTGTCAATAAAAGCCAAAATATATGAGTTGTCAACGATTGCTGGAATATATGGTGGCGGAGGTGAAGGAGAAGAATGATCATTAACGGCCGAAGTAGATGAAGGACGAGATTTGTTTTCAGTTTGAGTCTGTTTGGTCAAGAGTGGTGAAGTTGATGAGTGACTCTCCTCACCAACTACCAGCAGTTTCCCTGGTCATCGAAACGAACTTGTCTGTGTTGTCTGTGTTGTTCACTGTCCAACTGATGATAAGGGGTATCTCTTGCACCAGACGGGTGGCGATTGTCAGAACGTGAAGACTGCCAGTTAGCTTGGTTTGAGTACCTTGACTGTTGTGGGCTAGCAGATCTACCATCATCGTATGCATTACGCCTGGGTGGGGTTGACCCGCGAAGTGTGCGATGATGTGTAGGGCTCTGAGTGGGGTGGTGACGTAGGGGGCTGGGCGACCTGAAGCGTCGTTGATGTGGTTGGTATGGGCTAGGCGATCGAGATGGTTGGCGCCAATGATCATCTGAATATCGGCGACTCGACCGAGACGGGTGGTCATAAGGACTGGGCGATCTCGACGGTTGGAGACGACGATCAGAGAATTGAGGTCTAGGTGTAGAGTTGCGTTTCTCCAACTTGAGTTCTAGCTCATCTAAACGCTGTAAAACCTTCTCAAGCGTCGCCGAGGTGGCATCCCTCTTCGGAGAAGTTGACGCAATGGTAAAGTCTGTTGCCACTGATGGTTGCCCCAACCGATTCGCTCTTTCGACTCGCACCGCCACATCCAGCGCCTCGCTAAACGACGTCGCACCCATCTCGTGTATTCTTATCTGCAGGGGTTTGTCAATACCGGCGAGAAATCTGCGAAATTTCTCTCCATCCTTTCCTGCAGTGTCATAATTAGGGAAAGCTTCCTCCACTAGTGTCGTAATTGCTGCCGCAAAAACTTCCAAAACCTCATTCTGTTGCCGCTTCCGAGCATCGATACATGACTTGAACGTGGTCAAATAATTAGTATTCCCAAAAACAGCAGAAAGTTTCTTTCTAACCACACTGTAGTCTTGTTGTTCTGTGCTCGGAATACTCTCCCAAACTGTGAATGCCGCACCCGCTAGTCTGGATGGGAGGATGAGATGCAGTTTTCTTTCTGTCTGGGGAAGAACTTCAACCGCTACTTCCAGCCTTCGTACCCACTGGCCGAAATTCCTACCGTCTTCTCCAGTGAAGACCTCAGGGAGGTCTAGACGAAATGTACTCATGATATCTAAAATCAGTAATACTCGAAAGTCAGTCTTGAATTGCAAGCATTAGCAAACCTGAAATTGCAAGAACACATCTAACCCACTATGAAATGTGTTGAGTCCATACAGGTTTCACACTGAAAAACATGAATCCAAATCCACTGATTCACTCGGAAATTCCACTAACTGCAGATTATGCACGTAGAAGAATTCGCGAAGAAGGAAGAATTCTACTGAAGCAGGATGAAAAATAACATTGGCAGGAGCACAGTAGAAACAGCGCCTTTCGAAAAGGGTGAACTAAATTACCTGAAGTAGGAAGCAAATTCACGAAGCAGGGCGTAACTGTATCAATCGAAGCAGGATGAAAAGATAACCAAAACCTTGACTATCAGCCGCCGCTGGATGAAGCTGCCTGAAGCTCTGGGGAAGAAGAGGCTAGAAAAACACCGCTGCCACCAATGTAGGGTTGCGGTTCTAACACTAATTCCTAGCACTCTTAACACAGAGGCAGCCCAGCAGACATGTTGTAGGATTGATAACTACTGGCTAACCGACCAGGTTTTAATGTATAAAAGCATTACAGGATTCTATGTAGCATTCCACATACATTCCATGCAAAGTAGAAGAAACCAATAAATATTCATAATAGTCCCATACAAGTATAAATCAACATCACAAAGTATTCTTGAATATTCAAACATAAACAAAGGGTATATATTGAATATTCATAGTATATGTAAATTATACTATAAGCTTGACTGCATCAGGTGAACATTGAAACCAATGAGAGAGAGAGAGATAGACAGATGAAAGGATGGTGGATGAATTGGTGAATGTGAATGAGGGATGACCTATTAATATGAAAGGGATGAATCATGGATATGAGGGGGAGTTTCAGAAGTTCAAAATAAATCCCTACAGTAGTATATACAGATGAGAAAGAAGAAGAAAAAAGAAAAGGGATAAAGGGGGTTATATGTCAAAGTCAAGAATTAACGAAAAAAAGATCAAGAGTAGAGTTAAATATGCTACAGTACACTAACAATAAAGCTTGATAACACATTCAAGAGTCCCTTATTGCCAGGTTAAACAAGTTTTTTACATTTTCAGTTCTACTTTCTTCCTTTTATTACTCTGTACACTCCGACCATGCTATCCTTTTCCAGTCTGTAAACAACTTTACAACATGAATTCAATGATGGGCAGGGTTTTACTTCTCATATGAAAGCGCCCAAACTTCACGAGGTGAAACAAAGGGTCTTTCAAATTCAAGTCTATTCAAGCCCAATATGGGCTAACAACTGGCCTGCATACCCGAGCAGAATCATTTTATGCTCAACAAAGACACACAGCCTTGGGTAAAGAGGTCCATTTTATTTTTTTAAATTTAGTTTTTTTTTTTCATTGACAGTATACTATTAAATATCAGGAATATTGGATGCTCTGTTTCAAATACAGTCCAGATTGCCGAGCAATGAATTATCTCCTGCTTCTTGTCCAAAAAACATATCTAACTGGTTTTTAAAACGGTATCATTTTACTTTCCATCTCCCAACATTATTTTGAACTGTCTTGAACTTAAGTTGTTTTCCTTCCTTGAAATGACACTACAGCCAGTCTATTCTGTTCATGTAGGCGTATTGAAAGAGCTTGATCCTCCATGCAGACAAGGATAAAGAGCCATATTAAGTACCTTTAGGGACAATACATCAAAATAATGCGGTCATTGTTGCAATGTCAGGAATGCTATTTCTACCTCTTTGGAAATCCTCGCAATAACAAAAGTATCCACTCAATGAAGGGAGTGCCAGTTCTTTTCTTCAATTCATCAACTGATGCCATGTTAGAAAGAGCTGGGTAGTTTGTTACGTAAATATTCAAATATAGCCGATGCGAGCTATTAAAAAAAAACTGAATCGAATAGCCTGCATCTTTAATATGGATAACAATGAGCAGTGCCTAAATACAGCTGCACTGCAATTCTAAGTTAGCTTCAACGAAATGTTACTTTCAATGGCATGTTGGTTTGAATGCACCTGTTTCAAAACATAACAATCATTAAATCAGCATCAGAAAGTGTTAACAACTAAAAGCGAACCAGGTAATCGCAGTGAGGCAAAGTGGCCTCGTGGATAAGCAACCGCTTAGTAAGTGAAAGGTATCGGGTATGGGGGTTCTTTTTTATTTGGGGGGGGGGGTCTTTTTTTTTTTTTTTTTTTTCTTCAAAAGCACAGTGTTAACAACTAAAAGTGAACCAGGTAATCGCAGTGAGGCAAAGTGGTCTCGTGGATAAGCGACCGCCTAGTAAGTGGAAGGTATCGGGTTCGATCCCTGGCTAGTGTATTTTGTTTTAAAGCCCAAAAGGGCCTTTGGTGAGGGGGGGGGGAGCAGCTGAGTATAGGAAACAACTGTTAGGGAGCCCCTTTGGGGGGTCTTGTTTTTTGTTTTTTTTGGGGGGGGGTCTTTTTTTTTCTTTTTTTTTTCTTCAAAAGCACAGTGTTAACAACTTAAAGTGAACCAGGTAATCGCAGTGAGGCAAAGTGGTCTCGTGGATAAGCGACCGCCTAGTAAGTGGAAGGTATCGGGTTCGATCCCTGGCTAGTGTATTTTGTTTTAAAGCCCAAAAGGGCCTATGGTGAGGGGGGGGGGAGCAGCTGAGTATAGGAAAAAACTGTTAGGGAGCCCCTTTGGGGGGTCTTTTTTTTTGGGGGGGGGTCTTTTTTTTTCCTTTTTTTTTTCTTCAAAAGCACAGTGTTAACAACTAAAAGTGAACCAGGTAATCGCAGTGAGGCAAAGTGGTCTCGTGGATAAGCGACCGCCTAGTAAGTGGAAGGTATCGGGTTCGATCCCCGGCTAGTGTATTTTATTTTAAAGCCCAAAAGGGCCTATGGTGAGGGGGGAGCAGCTGAGTATAGGAAAAACCTGTTAGGGAGCCCCTTTGGGGGGTCTTTTTTTTGGGGGGGGGGTCTTTTTTTTTTTTTTTTTCTGGTCGTCAGCTAGCTGGCGGTCGTCAGCTAGCTGTCGTCAGCTAGCTGGCGGTCGTCAGCGTGGCCTGCGGCCGATAGCGTTAGCCCCAAAGCCATGTCCAATTTTTAAACTAGTATCAAGTATCAAGTATCAAGTTGATTTGTCTTCCAGAAAACACATGTGACAAAATATAATAGAGTATAATCATAACAGTACAATGTAGAACAAATGAAGACGAGGAGACCTTGGTTGAAGCACAGCTTGTTAAGTTAAGGCCCCCTCATATGATGTGACAAAGATCACTCATGAATACAACAACAAATATGGAATATATAAAACTATTTACAAAATACTCTCAGAGAACAACTACCCAACGTTGCATCAAATATGATCTAATATGGACAAACACAAGCCGACACCAAGTCGAGACATCAATGAGTTATTGCTCTCTGAGTGCAGAGGTCAAGTAGGAATATATGGTATATGTAGTATATACAGATGAGAAAGAAGAAGAAAAAAGAAAAGGGATAAAGGGGGTTATATGTCAAAGTCAAGAATTAACGAAAAAAAGATCAAGAGTAGAGTTAAATATGCTACAGTACACTAACAATAAAGCTTGATAACACATTCAAGAGTCCCTTATTGCCAGGTTAAACAAGTTTTTTACATTTTCAGTTCTACTTTCTTCCTTTTATTACTCTGTACACTCCGACCATGCTATCCTTTTCCAGTCTGTAAACAACTTTACAACATGAATTCAATGATGGGCAGGGTTTTACTTCTCATATGAAAGCGCCCAAACTTCACGAGGTGAAACAAAGGGTCTTTCAAATTCAAGTCTATTCAAGCCCAATATGGGCTAACAACTGGCCTGCATACCCGAGCAGAATCATTTTATGCTCAACAAAGACACACAGCCTTGGGTAAAGAGGTCCATTTTATTTTTTTAAATTTAGTTTTTTTTTTTCATTGACAGTATACTATTAAATATCAGGAATATTGGATGCTCTGTTTCAAATACAGTCCAGATTGCCGAGCAATGAATTATCTCCTGCTTCTTGTCCAAAAAACATATCTAACTGGTTTTTAAAACGGTATCATTTTACTTTCCATCTCCCAACATTATTTTGAACTGTCTTGAACTTAAGTTGTTTTCCTTCCTTGAAATGACACTACAGCCAGTCTATTCTGTTCATGTAGGCGTATTGAAAGAGCTTGATCCTCCATGCAGACAAGGATAAAGAGCCATATTAAGTACCTTTAGGGACAATACATCAAAATAATGCGGTCATTGTTGCAATGTCAGGAATGCTATTTCTACCTCTTTGGAAATCCTCGCAATAACAAAAGTATCCACTCAATGAAGGGAGTGCCAGTTCTTTTCTTCAATTCATCAACTGATGCCATGTTAGAAAGAGCTGGGTAGTTTGTTACGTAAATATTCAAATATAGCCGATGCGAGCTATTAAAAAAAAACTGAATCGAATAGCCTGCATCTTTAATATGAATAACAATGAGCAGTGCCTAAATACAGCTGCACTGCAATTCTAAGTTAGCTTCAACGAAATGTTACTTTCAATGGCATGTTGGTTTGAATGCACCTGTTTCAAAACATAACAATCATTAAATCAGCATCAGAAAGTGTTAACAACTAAAAGCGAACCAGGTAATCGCAGTGAGGCAAAGTGGCCTCGTGGATAAGCAACCGCTTAGTAAGTGAAAGGTATCGGGTATGGGGGTTCTTTTTTATTTGGGGGGGGGGTCTTTTTTTTTTCTTTTTTTTTTCTTCAAAAGCACAGTGTTAACAACTAAAAGTGAACCAGGTAATCGCAGTGAGGCAAAGTGGTCTCGTGGATAAGCGACCGCCTAGTAAGTGGAAGGTATCGGGTTCGATCCCTGGCTAGTGTATTTTGTTTTAAAGCCCAAAAGGGCCTATGGTGAGGGGGGGGGGAGCAGCTGAGTATAGGAAACAACTGTTAGGGAGCCCCTTTGGGGGGTCTTGTTTTTTGTTTTTTTTGGGGGGGGGTCTTTTTTTTTTCTTCAAAAGCACAGTGTTAACAACTTAAAGTGAACCAGGTAATCGCAGTGAGGCAAAGTGGTCTCGTGGATAAGCGACCGCCTAGTAAGTGGAAGGTATCGGGTTCGATCCCTGGCTAGTGTATTTTGTTTTAAAGCCCAAAAGGGCCTATGGTGAGGGGGGGGAGCAGCTGAGTATAGGAAAAAACTGTTAGGGAGCCCCTTTGGGGGGTCTTTTTTTTTGGGGGGGGGGTCTTTTTTTTTCCTTTTTTTTTTCTTCAAAAGCACAGTGTTAACAACTAAAAGTGAACCAGGTAATCGCAGTGAGGCAAAGTGGTCTCGTGGATAAGCGACCGCCTAGTAAGTGGAAGGTATCGGGTTCGATCCCCGGCTAGTGTATTTTATTTTAAAGCCCAAAAGGGCCTATGGTGAGGGGGGAGCAGCTGAGTATAGGAAAAACCTGTTAGGGAGCCCCTTTGGGGGGTCTTTTTTTTTGGGGGGGGGTCTTTTTTTTTTTTTTTTTCTGGTCGTCAGCTAGCTGGCGGTCGTCAGCTAGCTGGCGGTCGTCAGCGTGGCCTGCGGCCGATAGCGTTAGCCCCAAAGCCATGTCCAATTTTTAAACTAGTATCAAGTATCAAGTATCAAGTTGATTTGTCTTCCAGAAAACACATGTGACAAAATATAATAGAGTATAATCATAACAGTACAATGTAGAACAAATGAAGACGAGGAGACCTTGGTTGAAGCACAGCTTGTTAAGTTAAGGCCCCCTCATATGATGTGACAAAGATCACTCATGAATACAACAACAAATATGGAATATATAAAACTATTTACAAAATACTCTCAGAGAACAACTACCCAACGTTGCATCAAATATGATCTAATATGGACAAACACAAGCCGACACCAAGTCGAGACATCAATGAGTTATTGCTCTCTGAGTGCAGAGGTCAAGTAGGAATATATGGTATATGTAGTATATACAGATGAGAAAGAAGAAGAAAAAAGAAAAGGGATAAAGGGGGTTATATGTCAAAGTCAAGAATTAACGAAAAAAAGATCAAGAGTAGAGTTAAATATGCTACAGTACACTAACAATAAAGCTTGATAACACATTCAAGAGTCCCTTATTGCCAGGTTAAACAAGTTTTTTACATTTTCAGTTCTACTTTCTTCCTTTTATTACTCTGTACACTCCGACCATGCTATCCTTTTCCAGTCTGTAAACAACTTTACAACATGAATTCAATGATGGGCAGGGTTTTACTTCTCATATGAAAGCGCCCAAACTTCACGAGGTGAAACAAAGGGTCTTTCAAATTCAAGTCTATTCAAGCCCAATATGGGCTAACAACTGGCCTGCATACCCGAGCAGAATCATTTTATGCTCAACAAAGACACACAGCCTTGGGTAAAGAGGTCCATTTTATTTTTTTAAATTTAGTTTTTTTTTTTCATTGACAGTATACTATTAAATATCAGGAATATTGGATGCTCTGTTTCAAATACAGTCCAGATTGCCGAGCAATGAATTATCTCCTGCTTCTTGTCCAAAAAACATATCTAACTGGTTTTTAAAACGGTATCATTTTACTTTCCATCTCCCAACATTATTTTGAACTGTCTTGAACTTAAGTTGTTTTCCTTCCTTGAAATGACACTACAGCCAGTCTATTCTGTTCATGTAGGCGTATTGAAAGAGCTTGATCCTCCATGCAGACAAGGATAAAGAGCCATATTAAGTACCTTTAGGGACAATACATCAAAATAATGCGGTCATTGTTGCAATGTCAGGAATGCTATTTCTACCTCTTTGGAAATCCTCGCAATAACAAAAGTATCCACTCAATGAAGGGAGTGCCAGTTCTTTTCTTCAATTCATCAACTGATGCCATGTTAGAAAGAGCTGGGTAGTTTGTTACGTAAATATTCAAATATAGCCGATGCGAGCTATTAAAAAAAAACTGAATCGAATAGCCTGCATCTTTAATATGAATAACAATGAGCAGTGCCTAAATACAGCTGCACTGCAATTCTAAGTTAGCTTCAACGAAATGTTACTTTCAATGGCATGTTGGTTTGAATGCACCTGTTTCAAAACATAACAATCATTAAATCAGCATCAGAAAGTGTTAACAACTAAAAGCGAACCAGGTAATCGCAGTGAGGCAAAGTGGCCTCGTGGATAAGCAACCGCTTAGTAAGTGAAAGGTATCGGGTATGGGGGTTCTTTTTTATTTGGGGGGGGGGTCTTTTTTTTTTCTTTTTTTTTTCTTCAAAAGCACAGTGTTAACAACTAAAAGTGAACCAGGTAATCGCAGTGAGGCAAAGTGGTCTCGTGGATAAGCGACCGCCTAGTAAGTGGAAGGTATCGGGTTCGATCCCTGGCTAGTGTATTTTGTTTTAAAGCCCAAAAGGGCCTATGGTGAGGGGGGGGGGGGAGCAGCTGAGTATAGGAAACAACTGTTAGGGAGCCCCTTTGGGGGGTCTTGTTTTTTGTTTTTTTTTGGGGGGGGTCTTTTTTTTTTCTTCAAAAGCACAGTGTTAACAACTTAAAGTGAACCAGGTAATCGCAGTGAGGCAAAGTGGTCTCGTGGATAAGCGACCGCCTAGTAAGTGGAAGGTATCGGGTTCGATCCCTGGCTAGTGTATTTTGTTTTAAAGCCCAAAAGGGCCTATGGTGAGGGGGGGGGAGCAGCTGAGTATAGGAAAAAACTGTTAGGGAGCCCCTTTGGGGGGTCTTTTTTTTTGGGGGGGGGGTCTTTTTTTTTTCCTTTTTTTTTTCTTCAAAAGCACAGTGTTAACAACTAAAAGTGAACCAGGTAATCGCAGTGAGGCAAAGTGGTCTCGTGGATAAGCGACCGCCTAGTAAGTGGAAGGTATCGGGTTCGATCCCCGGCTAGTGTATTTTATTTTAAAGCCCAAAAGGGCCTATGGTGAGGGGGGAGCAGCTGAGTATAGGAAAAACCTGTTAGGGAGCCCCTTTGGGGGGTCTTTTTTTTTGGGGGGGGGTCTTTTTTTTTTTTTTTTCTGGTCGTCAGCTAGCTGGCGGTCGTCAGCTAGCTGGCGGTCGTCAGCTAGCTGGCGGTCGTCAGCTAGCTGGCGGTCGTCAGCTAGCTGGCGGTCGTCAGCTAGCTGGCGGTCGTCAGCTAGCTGGCGGTCGTCAGCTAGCTGGCGGTCGTCAGCTAGCTGGCGGTCGTCAGCTAGCTGGCGGTCGTCAGCTAGCTGGCGGTCGTCAGCTAGCTGGCGGTCGTCAGCTAGCTGGCGGTCGTCAGCTAGCTGGCGGTCGTCAGCTAGCTGGCGGTCGTCAGCTAGCTGGCGGTCGTCAGCTAGCTGGCGGTCGTCAGCTAGCTGGCGGTCGTCAGCTAGCTGGCGGTCGTCAGCTAGCTGGCGGTCGTCAGCTAGCTGGCGGTCGTCAGCGTGGCCTGCGGCCGATAGCGTTAGCCCCAAAGCCATGTCCAATTTTTAAACTAGTATCAAGTATCAAGTATCAAGTTGATTTGTCTTCCAGAAAACACATGTGACAAAATATAATAGAGTATAATCATAACAGTACAATGTAGAACAAATGAAGACGAGGAGACCTTGGTTGAAGCACAGCTTGTTAAGTTAAGGCCCCCTCATATGATGTGACAAAGATCACTCATGAATACAACAACAAATATGGAATATATAAAACTATTTACAAAATACTCTCAGAGAACAACTACCCAACGTTGCATCAAATATGATCTAATATGGACAAACACAAGCCGACACCAAGTCGAGACATCAATGAGTTATTGCTCTCTGAGTGCAGAGGTCAAGTAGGAATATATGGTATATGTAGTATATACAGATGAGAAAGAAGAAGAAAAAAGAAAAGGGATAAAGGGGGTTATATGTCAAAGTCAAGAATTAACGAAAAAAAGATCAAGAGTAGAGTTAAATATGCTACAGTACACTAACAATAAAGCTTGATAACACATTCAAGAGTCCCTTATTGCCAGGTTAAACAAGTTTTTTACATTTTCAGTTCTACTTTCTTCCTTTTATTACTCTGTACACTCCGACCATGCTATCCTTTTCCAGTCTGTAAACAACTTTACAACATGAATTCAATGATGGGCAGGGTTTTACTTCTCATATGAAAGCGCCCAAACTTCACGAGGTGAAACAAAGGGTTTCTATTCAAGCCCAATATGGGCTAACAACTGGCCTGCATACCCGAGCAGAATCATTTTATGCTCAACAAAGACACACAGCCTTGGGTAAAGAGGTCCATTTTATTTTTTTAAATTTAGTTTTTTTTTTTCATTGACAGTATACTATTAAATATCAGGAATATTGGATGCTCTGTTTCAAATACAGTCCAGATTGCCGAGCAATGAATTATCTCCTGCTTCTTGTCCAAAAAACATATCTAACTGGTTTTTAAAACGGTATCATTTTACTTTCCATCTCCCAACATTATTTTGAACTGTCTTGAACTTAAGTTGTTTTCCTTCCTTGAAATGACACTACAGCCAGTCTATTCTGTTCATGTAGGCGTATTGAAAGAGCTTGATCCTCCATGCAGACAAGGATAAAGAGCCATATTAAGTACCTTTAGGGACAATACATCAAAATAATGCGGTCATTGTTGCAATGTCAGGAATGCTATTTCTACCTCTTTGGAAATCCTCGCAATAACAAAAGTATCCACTCAATGAAGGGAGTGCCAGTTCTTTTCTTCAATTCATCAACTGATGCCATGTTAGAAAGAGCTGGGTAGTTTGTTACGTAAATATTCAAATATAGCCGATGCGAGCTATTAAAAAAAACTGAATCGAATAGCCTGCATCTTTAATATGAATAACAATGAGCAGTGCCTAAATACAGCTGCACTGCAATTCTAAGTTAGCTTCAACGAAATGTTACTTTCAATGGCATGTTGGTTTGAATGCACCTGTTTCAAAACATAACAATCATTAAATCAGCATCAGAAAGTGTTAACAACTAAAAGCGAACCAGGTAATCGCAGTGAGGCAAAGTGGCCTCGTGGATAAGCAACCGCTTAGTAAGTGAAAGGTATCGGGTATGGGGGTTCTTTTTTATTTGGGGGGGGGGGTCTTTTTTTTTTCTTTTTTTTTTCTTCAAAAGCACAGTGTTAACAACTAAAAGTGAACCAGGTAATCGCAGTGAGGCAAAGTGGTCTCGTGGATAAGCGACCGCCTAGTAAGTGGAAGGTATCGGGTTCGATCCCTGGCTAGTGTATTTTGTTTTAAAGCCCAAAAGGGCCTATGGTGAGGGGGGGGAGCAGCTGAGTATAGGAAAAAACTGTTAGGGAGCCCCTTTGGGGGGTCTTTTTTTTTGGGGGGGGGGTCTTTTTTTTTCCTTTTTTTTTTCTTCAAAAGCACAGTGTTAACAACTAAAAGTGAACCAGGTAATCGCAGTGAGGCAAAGTGGTCTCGTGGATAAGCGACCGCCTAGTAAGTGGAAGGTATCGGGTTCGATCCCCGGCTAGTGTATTTTATTTTAAAGCCCAAAAGGGCCTATGGTGAGGGGGGAGCAGCTGAGTATAGGAAAAACCTGTTAGGGAGCCCCTTTGGGGGGTCTTTTTTTTGGGGGGGGGGGTCTTTTTTTTTTTTTTTCTGGTCGTCAGCTAGCTGGCGGTCGTCAGCTAGCTGGCGGTCGTCAGCTAGCTGGCGGTCGTCAGCTAGCTGGCGGTCGTCAGCTAGCTGGCGGTCGTCAGCTAGCTGGCGGTCGTCAGCTAGCTGGCGGTCGTCAGCTAGCTGGCGGTCGTCAGCTAGCTGGCGGTCGTCAGCTAGCTGGCGGTCGTCAGCTAGCTGGCGGTCGTCAGCTAGCTGGCGGTCGTCAGCTAGCTGGCGGTCGTCAGCGTGGCCTGCGGCCGATAGCGTTAGCCCCAAAGCCATGTCCAATTTTTAAACTAGTATCAAGTATCAAGTATCAAGTTGATTTGTCTTCCAGAAAACACATGTGACAAAATATAATAGAGTATAATCATAACAGTACAATGTAGAACAAATGAAGACGAGGAGACCTTGGTTGAAGCACAGCTTGTTAAGTTAAGGCCCCCTCATATGATGTGACAAAGATCACTCATGAATACAACAACAAATATGGAATATATAAAACTATTTACAAAATACTCTCAGAGAACAACTACCCAACGTTGCATCAAATATGATCTAATATGGACAAACACAAGCCGACACCAAGTCGAGACATCAATGAGTTATTGCTCTCTGAGTGCAGAGGTCAAGTAGGAATATATGGTATATGTAGTATATACAGATGAGAAAGAAGAAGAAAAAAGAAAAGGGATAAAGGGGGTTATATGTCAAAGTCAAGAATTAACGAAAAAAAGATCAAGAGTAGAGTTAAATATGCTACAGTACACTAACAATAAAGCTTGATAACACATTCAAGAGTCCCTTATTGCCAGGTTAAACAAGTTTTTTACATTTTCAGTTCTACTTTCTTCCTTTTATTACTCTGTACACTCCGACCATGCTATCCTTTTCCAGTCTGTAAACAACTTTACAACATGAATTCAATGATGGGCAGGGTTTTACTTCTCATATGAAAGCGCCCAAACTTCACGAGGTGAAACAAAGGGTCTTTCAAATTCAAGTCTATTCAAGCCCAATATGGGCTAACAACTGGCCTGCATACCCGAGCAGAATCATTTTATGCTCAACAAAGACACACAGCCTTGGGTAAAGAGGTCCATTTTATTTTTTTAAATTTAGTTTTTTTTTTTCATTGACAGTATACTATTAAATATCAGGAATATTGGATGCTCTGTTTCAAATACAGTCCAGATTGCCGAGCAATGAATTATCTCCTGCTTCTTGTCCAAAAAACATATCTAACTGGTTTTTAAAACGGTATCATTTTACTTTCCATCTCCCAACATTATTTTGAACTGTCTTGAACTTAAGTTGTTTTCCTTCCTTGAAATGACACTACAGCCAGTCTATTCTGTTCATGTAGGCGTATTGAAAGAGCTTGATCCTCCATGCAGACAAGGATAAAGAGCCATATTAAGTACCTTTAGGGACAATACATCAAAATAATGCGGTCATTGTTGCAATGTCAGGAATGCTATTTCTACCTCTTTGGAAATCCTCGCAATAACAAAAGTATCCACTCAATGAAGGGAGTGCCAGTTCTTTTCTTCAATTCATCAACTGATGCCATGTTAGAAAGAGCTGGGTAGTTTGTTACGTAAATATTCAAATATAGCCGATGCGAGCTATTAAAAAAAAACTGAATCGAATAGCCTGCATCTTTAATATGAATAACAATGAGCAGTGCCTAAATACAGCTGCACTGCAATTCTAAGTTAGCTTCAACGAAATGTTACTTTCAATGGCATGTTGGTTTGAATGCACCTGTTTCAAAACATAACAATCATTAAATCAGCATCAGAAAGTGTTAACAACTAAAAGCGAACCAGGTAATCGCAGTGAGGCAAAGTGGCCTCGTGGATAAGCAACCGCTTAGTAAGTGAAAGGTATCGGGTATGGGGGTTCTTTTTTATTTGGGGGGGGGGGGGGTCTTTTTTTTTTCTTTTTTTTTTCTTCAAAAGCACAGTGTTAACAACTAAAAGTGAACCAGGTAATCGCAGTGAGGCAAAGTGGTCTCGTGGATAAGCGACCGCCTAGTAAGTGGAAGGTATCGGGTTCGATCCCTGGCTAGTGTATTTTGTTTTAAAGCCCAAAAGGGCCTATGGTGAGGGGGGGGAGCAGCTGAGTATAGGAAAAAACTGTTAGGGAGCCCCTTTGGGGGGTCTTTTTTTTTGGGGGGGGGGTCTTTTTTTTTCCTTTTTTTTTTCTTCAAAAGCACAGTGTTAACAACTAAAAGTGAACCAGGTAATCGCAGTGAGGCAAAGTGGTCTCGTGGATAAGCGACCGCCTAGTAAGTGGAAGGTATCGGGTTCGATCCCCGGCTAGTGTATTTTATTTTAAAGCCCAAAAGGGCCTATGGTGAGGGGGGAGCAGCTGAGTATAGGAAAAACCTGTTAGGGAGCCCCTTTGGGGGGTCTTTTTTTTTGGGGGGGGGGTCTTTTTTTTTTTTTTTTCTGGTCGTCAGCTAGCTGGCGGTCGTCAGCTAGCTGGCGGTCGTCAGCTAGCTGGCGGTCGTCAGCTAGCTGGCGGTCGTCAGCTAGCTGGCGGTCGTCAGCGTTAGCCCCAAAGCCATGTCCAATTTTTAAACTAGTATCAAGTATCAAGTATCAAGTTGATTTGTCTTCCAGAAAACACATGTGACAAAATATAATAGAGTATAATCATAACAGTACAATGTAGAACAAATGAAGACGAGGAGACCTTGGTTGAAGCACAGCTTGTTAAGTTAAGGCCCCCTCATATGATGTGACAAAGATCACTCATGAATACAACAACAAATATGGAATATATAAAACTATTTACAAAATACTCTCAGAGAACAACTACCCAACGTTGCATCAAATATGATCTAATATGGACAAACACAAGCCGACACCAAGTCGAGACATCAATGAGTTATTGCTCTCTGAGTGCAGAGGTCAAGTAGGAATATATGGTATATGTAGTATATACAGATGAGAAAGAAGAAGAAAAAAGAAAAGGGATAAAGGGGGTTATATGTCAAAGTCAAGAATTAACGAAAAAAAGATCAAGAGTAGAGTTAAATATGCTACAGTACACTAACAATAAAGCTTGATAACACATTCAAGAGTCCCTTATTGCCAGGTTAAACAAGTTTTTTACATTTTCAGTTCTACTTTCTTCCTTTTATTACTCTGTACACTCCGACCATGCTATCCTTTTCCAGTCTGTAAACAACTTTACAACATGAATTCAATGATGGGCAGGGTTTTACTTCTCATATGAAAGCGCCCAAACTTCACGAGGTGAAACAAAGGGTCTTTCAAATTCAAGTCTATTCAAGCCCAATATGGGCTAACAACTGGCCTGCATACCCGAGCAGAATCATTTTATGCTCAACAAAGACACACAGCCTTGGGTAAAGAGGTCCATTTTATTTGTTTAAATTTAGTTTTTTTTTTTCATTGACAGTATACTATTAAATATCAGGAATATTGGATGCTCTGTTTCAAATACAGTCCAGATTGCCGAGCAATGAATTATCTCCTGCTTCTTGTCCAAAAAACATATCTAACTGGTTTTTAAAACGGTATCATTTTACTTTCCATCTCCCAACATTATTTTGAACTGTCTTGAACTTAAGTTGTTTTCCTTCCTTGAAATGACACTACAGCCAGTCTATTCTGTTCATGTAGGCGTATTGAAAGAGCTTGATCCTCCATGCAGACAAGGATAAAGAGCCATATTAAGTACCTTTAGGGACAATACATCAAAATAATGCGGTCATTGTTGCAATGTCAGGAATGCTATTTCTACCTCTTTGGAAATCCTCGCAATAACAAAAGTATCCACTCAATGAAGGGAGTGCCAGTTCTTTTCTTCAATTCATCAACTGATGCCATGTTAGAAAGAGCTGGGTAGTTTGTTACGTAAATATTCAAATATAGCCGATGCGAGCTATTAAAAAAAAACTGAATCGAATAGCCTGCATCTTTAATATGAATAACAATGAGCAGTGCCTAAATACAGCTGCACTGCAATTCTAAGTTAGCTTCAACGAAATGTTACTTTCAATGGCATGTTGGTTTGAATGCACCTGTTTCAAAACATAACAATCATTAAATCAGCATCAGAAAGTGTTAACAACTAAAAGCGAACCAGGTAATCGCAGTGAGGCAAAGTGGCCTCGTGGATAAGCAACCGCTTAGTAAGTGAAAGGTATCGGGTATGGGGGTTCTTTTTTATTTGGGGGGGGGGGGTCTTTTTTTTTTCTTTTTTTTTTCTTCAAAAGCACAGTGTTAACAACTAAAAGTGAACCAGGTAATCGCAGTGAGGCAAAGTGGTCTCGTGGATAAGCGACCGCCTAGTAAGTGGAAGGTATCGGGTTCGATCCCTGGCTAGTGTATTTTGTTTTAAAGCCCAAAAGGGCCTATGGTGAGGGGGGGGGAGCAGCTGAGTATAGGAAAAAACTGTTAGGGAGCCCCTTTGGGGGGTCTTTTTTTTTGGGGGGGGGGTCTTTTTTTTTCCTTTTTTTTTTCTTCAAAAGCACAGTGTTAACAACTAAAAGTGAACCAGGTAATCGCAGTGAGGCAAAGTGGTCTCGTGGATAAGCGACCGCCTAGTAAGTGGAAGGTATCGGGTTCGATCCCCGGCTAGTGTATTTTATTTTAAAGCCCAAAAGGGCCTATGGTGAGGGGGGAGCAGCTGAGTATAGGAAAAACCTGTTAGGGAGCCCCTTTGGGGGGTCTTTTTTTTGGGGGGGGGGGTCTTTTTTTTTTTTTTTTCTGGTCGTCAGCTAGCTGGCGGTCGTCAGCTAGCTGGCGGTCGTCAGCTAGCTGGCGGTCGTCAGCTAGCTGGCGGTCGTCAGCTAGCTGGCGGTCGTCAGCTAGCTGGCGGTCGTCAGCTAGCTGGCGGTCGTCAGCTAGCTGGCGGTCGTCAGCTAGCTGGCGGTCGTCAGCTAGCTGGCGGTCGTCAGCTAGCTGGCGGTCGTCAGCTAGCTGGCGGTCGTCAGCGTGGCCTGCGGCCGATAGCGTTAGCCCCAAAGCCATGTCCAATTTTTAAACTAGTATCAAGTATCAAGTATCAAGTTGATTTGTCTTCCAGAAAACACATGTGACAAAATATAATAGAGTATAATCATAACAGTACAATGTAGAACAAATGAAGACGAGGAGACCTTGGTTGAAGCACAGCTTGTTAAGTTAAGGCCCCCTCATATGATGTGACAAAGATCACTCATGAATACAACAACAAATATGGAATATATAAAACTATTTACAAAATACTCTCAGAGAACAACTACCCAACGTTGCATCAAATATGATCTAATATGGACAAACACAAGCCGACACCAAGTCGAGACATCAATGAGTTATTGCTCTCTGAGTGCAGAGGTCAAGTAGGAATATATGGTATATGTAGTATATACAGATGAGAAAGAAGAAGAAAAAAGAAAAGGGATAAAGGGGGTTATATGTCAAAGTCAAGAATTAACGAAAAAAAGATCAAGAGTAGAGTTAAATATGCTACAGTACACTAACAATAAAGCTTGATAACACATTCAAGAGTCCCTTATTGCCAGGTTAAACAAGTTTTTTACATTTTCAGTTCTACTTTCTTCCTTTTATTACTCTGTACACTCCGACCATGCTATCCTTTTCCAGTCTGTAAACAACTTTACAACATGAATTCAATGATGGGCAGGGTTTTACTTCTCATATGAAAGCGCCCAAACTTCACGAGGTGAAACAAAGGGTCTTTCAAATTCAAGTCTATTCAAGCCCAATATGGGCTAACAACTGGCCTGCATACCCGAGCAGAATCATTTTATGCTCAACAAAGACACACAGCCTTGGGTAAAGAGGTCCATTTTATTTGTTTAAATTTAGTTTTTTTTTTTCATTGACAGTATACTATTAAATATCAGGAATATTGGATGCTCTGTTTCAAATACAGTCCAGATTGCCGAGCAATGAATTATCTCCTGCTTCTTGTCCAAAAAACATATCTAACTGGTTTTTAAAACGGTATCATTTTACTTTCCATCTCCCAACATTATTTTGAACTGTCTTGAACTTAAGTTGTTTTCCTTTCTTGTATTTCGATACCATTACGTCATCTTTCATACGCCTGCCCGCCATGCACCTCGAGCATTGTATACGTTTCTGTAGATCAATGCAATGCGCATAGATAGCTATGTACCATACTTCGAACACAAGCCACCTCCAATTGTAGTTGACGCAAATTAGGCACCGCCTCATTTCTATGGGCGGCCAAAGGGGCCAATATTAACATTCACAAAAACAAACAAAGATGCATACAAACAAACAAAGAAGCATGCAAACAAACAAAGGACAGAGCGAAATAGACAAAGTACCCAGAAGAAAGGACAAATTAACAAAGAATAAAACAAAGGTCAGAGCAAAATAGACAAAGTACAGGTCAGAAGAAACAGAGGGCGTTTTGGTTTACGTAAGCAAATAGACATCAGTCACGAAAATGAGAAAGGATAAACTCAAACAGACATCACATCATCGTACGAACTGACCCTCAAAGGACAACAGAGGGCGTTTTGGCTTACTGTAAGCAACTAGACATCAGTCACGACAATGAGAAAAGACAAACTCAAACAGACATCACATCATCGTACGAACTGACCCTCAAAGGACAACAGAGGGCGTTTTGGTTTACGGTAAGCAAATAGACATCAGTCAAGAAAATGAGAAAGGATAAACTCAAACAGACATCATATCATCGTACGAACTGACCCTCAAAGGACAACAGAGGGCGTTTTGGTTTACGGTAAGCGAATAGACATCAGTCACGAAAATGAGAAAGGATAAACTCAAACAGACATCACATCATCGTACGAACCGACCCTCAAAGGACAACAGAGGGCTTAGGCTCGCTAGTATTAACAGCTGCGTTAAAGTATTTCATTTAATCAATGATCCATCCAATTGCATATATTCATGAAATTATCGTTACCGGCCGGATACAAGAGCCATTTTTGGTACAGGGCTTCCTTAGTAGTTACTAAGTATAAACGATATTAGGGTAAGAGACCCCGGCAAAAAATTAAAATAGGGATGTGGTGGGCGGGGACGTCATCCCGGAACCCCCCCCCCCCCCAAAAAAAAGAAAGAAATAAGGTGAAATAACATTGATTTGTTGTTGTAAAAATGCAATTTTTGGTACAGGGCCTCCTTATGATCTTTTGTACGGTGGGAGGGTAGGAGCCCCCGGCATAATATTTATAAATGTGTGAATGGGGGCGGGGCGTCGTGCCAGAGCCCCCATGTTATATCACATTGGTTTGTAGTTATACGACCGCCTTTTTGGTACAGGGCTCTCTTTGGACCTACTAAACAATATGAAGGAAAGAGCCCCTGGAAAAACATGCACATACATGTGAAGGGAGCAGGGGCATTGTACCGGAGCCCCCACATAATCAAGTTGATTTTTGTTTATACCTGAATACTTTGAATACTCTGGGCTAGAATGTTGTGAATTGCCAGTAAATAGTCTTATCCAAAAGAACAACAGAAAACGGTCATACAGTATATTAAGGTAAGTGGGGGTGTAGCCTGACAAACTGATCTTCATGGCATTGACACTGTTTTTTTGCATTTTAAATATTGGAGTGTGATACTAAATCCCTACCTTTTCGATTTGACATGAATTTAAGAAAAGGAGAATGATTCATGATGCATGCGGAAGGGTTGGTTTATACAGTTATAAAAGCCCTCCTCCTGACACACTCTTTGCACCATTTAGTGTCCAACCAATCGAAGGCATAAACCCCTCATGACCCCTCGCCTGCAATTCAACAATTTGCAGCAGGAGGTTTTCATGCCAAGTACAAGTATAGGCCCAAGCAGTGGCGTACGCAGGATTTTTTCAAGGGGGGGGGGGGGTTAAAATCGGGCCCAAAATTTAGTCGGGCCCAAAATTGAACGATCAGCCAAGGTGTGGAGGGATCACATGCTGAAGAAGAGCCTTACTTTCATGTTCTCCGACCAGATCATGAATATGAAGCCCTCGTACTCATCTTCATCAGAGCTCTCAGAGAGAAAAACTTCCCACTCTATGTGAAGGTCCTTCGCCTTGGACCATGTGCACTATTCCAGGTGGACGCCTGTCCATATTTGAGATATAAAGTATTTACCAGCCCCTGTCAAGAAGGAGTTGGATCAACACTCACACCTGGTTCTTTCCAAAACATCAAACAAGCTTTCTTCGATCCCTTTTGACCAGGCCCATGAGCAAGAGAACAAGATTGTGAAAGGTGCAGGTGGTGATATTGGACTCCTGGAAAATCCTGCTGCTCTTAGACGATGTATGCTTGGACCAGAAATGGCTAGAATGCTGAAAGAGTTTGAGGAAGAATTCTTCACGGAATATGAAATGGAGAATCCCGGCTAAGAACTTCCAGCACCATGACCAAGGTCTCTCATCACAAAAGGTGTTCCAGAAACAATCAATTCCCTTTCTACAAGCATCAGGCAAACGGATACTCCATTTTCGGATGAGTTTAATGATCTGGTAACGCTTGACAGTTGCAAATGCACTGACCAAGCCGTTACTACCAAAGTCTACACCCTGGAGGAGACTTATAGAAGGAAACAGTACCAAGAGTTTTTCAAGACCGTGCTTAATGAGCGCACCCACTCAATCCACGATCTAATTTAAGAGAAATTCACTGGCTCTCTTCCGAAATTCTCACTGCAAGATAGTTCAGAAGAAAGACAAGAAGATCAACGTGCTTCATAACAATGTAGCACTATTTGACCAACTGTACATCGCTCTTCTCTCTTCATCTACCAGGTACAAAGTCTGGGCTGCTGCATTGCCTTGAGCAGCTTGACCAACCAGAGTCATGCTGTAAATTAGTCTCCGTTGGAGCTGTCATCGTCCACTGTCTGCCTGTTTTCGACACCATGCAGTACTTTGATGGGTACGCCAACGAAGTCTTCATCAGTGGCGGATCCAGGGAAATCCTGGGAAAATAAAATGTGTATTTTTACAGGAGGTCATAAAGGAGCCCCGTGCTGAAAATTGCATTTTTTCAACAACAAATCAATGTTATTTTACCTTTATTTCTTATTTAGGGGCTCTGGGACGACGCCCCCGTCCACCACACCCTTATATTAATTTTTTTGCTGGGGACTACTATCTTAATATTGTTCAGTAAGTCCTAAGGAAGCCCTGTACCACAAATTGCATTTGTACAACAACAACAAATCAATGTTATCTCACCTTATTTCTTATTTGGGGGCTCCGGGACGACACCCCCGCCCACCACACCCCTATTTAAAAAAATTGCCGGGGGCTCTTACCCTTATATCGTTCAGTAAGTCCTAAGGAAGCCCTGTACCTAAAATGGCTCTAGTATCCGGCCGGTAACGGTAATTTCATGAATATATGCAATTGGATGGATCATTGATTAAATAAAAAAACATTAACGCAGCTGTTAATACTAGCGAGCCTAAGCCCTCTGTTGTCCTTTGAGGGTCAGTTCGTACGATGATATGATGTCTGTTTGAGTCATGGAGATATATACTTAATAAGGCTAGAGAGCGGACTCGTCATACGCGCCCGTTCAAAGCTCTGTGCGCGCATGGAGCGCGGTCCGCCATTACTAAGGAGGGCACAACTTCGAGAAATACCCGGATGTTCCCTTCGAAACTGTGCTACTGATATGCAATATGAAGCTTCATATTTGGGGTTGATTTTTCAGTTTTCGAGTATGAAACGTTATAATTGTGGTATTTTGCATAATGCATGAACCCTACTCATGCCTCAGTCATGGTATCTGGTGTAGGTCAAGATTAATTGCCGGTGTTATGATGAGGTAAAAGGGACACAAAAAGCTATTTATATTTCAGTATATCTTCAATTTTTCTTCCTCTTTGTCAATATAAAACTGTGATATAATGACATCAAATATTACTTGGCTTTCAAACAATCAGAATCAAGCATTTGGGACTTGTATTTGATATTTATGTCATGATATTAAACAATGTTTTATGCTACAGGGCCAATGTCTTTCTAATTCAGTTATTATGAGAGCCAGGGTTTATTGATTTAAAACGCTTTAAAGGTAATATATTCATTTTATGTTTATGGCTATTATAAACGGATTGATACTTATAGAGATTTTGGATAGAGATGGGTACATAGATAGCTAGACACATAATAAGATGGATAGAAAGATATAATATAGACGGATAGGTAGATAACGGAAATGCAGATATAGGACGATACTAAAGATAGGAAGAGGGGGAAGGAAAGAATTATACACATTTATTTTTAAAAATTATGTTATTTACTCATCCAATCATTCATCCAAACATTCTTTTTCTTCTTCTCTCACTCATTTTATATCCAATTCACACCTTCTGTCTTTCACCTATTCTCTAGAAAATCTCTATATGTCTGAAAGAATAATTCAATTCTTTACAGTTCACTAGAAATAAATATTCTTTAAAAACAGCTGATCATTGATGTAATAATTATTTATTCACACCACTTTTTTTCTCCATAAATAATATTCTCCTTGATACAGTATATTTCTTATTTTCTTCATCAACCAGTTTTTAGAGAATATACTTATGATAATTTGATTTGAAGAAAAAAAAATGAATAAATGAACCTTTTATTACCACACGTGTGTTGAATATTCTACAGCATAGGCATTTAAGTTTTGACATTTTATTGGACATATATGGCACTGGTTTGTTTAACTATGACCAAATAGCTTAATCCCTTTGACAGCCTGAAACTTTATAAAGATAAAGAATTAGAAATCAGTTACAACTTTTTCTTGTAGCATGGACCTAGTTTAACCTCCCATAGCTTAACGAAAAATTGTCAGCGTTGCTTTATGTGCATGAGGTATCCCTGAACAGCCAATTGTTTACGTAATTTTGTAACAAAATTGACATACCTTTTTGGTTGGAGCCGAAAAAAATATATACCCACAAGCAATATGTTTTTTTTCTATTGATGATTAATGAGCATGGGTGGATCTTAAAGAAAGTTAACAGTAATCTGAATTAACTCCTGTATTTTGATGGAACAGTGCAATTGAAAATGGTGTTTCGGACGTTACATTTTCCGTAAACAATGTAGGTCCTCATTTAACCCACTAGAACAATCATTTAATGAGATTGTTTATGGTTTGAATAAGCTTATTAGTTACTCCAAGTCATTAAATTAAAAGAAAAAATTATTTAATTGTAGTAGCGCTTATATTAGAAATATAATCAAAATTTGAAAAAGTTGTCTCATTTTCCGTAAACAATTTTGTAACGTCCGAAACAACTTTCAATTTGAAGTAGCAGAAAATATATGAACTGCAGGACCTATCTTTCGTAACATTTTTTAAACATTTCCTGGCGGCTAACCACCGAAAAATAGAAATTTGCAATACATCACTACAATACTATTTTATAGTTAAAATCAATTTTCCGTTAACAGTTGTAACGTCCGAAACAAATGTAACGTCCGAAACAAAAAATACCAAATAAATGATGATAATCCATATTTAAGGGTATCTGGAGTGAATAAATCATTATGAAATAAGTTATTATAAGTCTTAACACAAGTCAAAACACAAATCAGGTCTTTCAAATCCAATAATTTTGTGTAAACTCAAGAAGGGTGTTTCGGACGTTACACTATTTGATTGTTAACACATAGTTTGCAAATTTCAACTAATTTTCGGTCATATGTGCAAGTTACGATTTCACAATGCACACTCCTGTTAAAAACACTATTTTGATAATTTCATTTAGATCTAAATATAAAAATATGAAGAAATATGATGCAAAAAAATCAAATTTTCCGTAAAATATCTAAATTTTCTGCAAAATTGACTTATAAAACATAAATATTGAAGCCACACTTTGTGGTGCAAGGCATTGCTGGCTGCTTTAGTATATCCTCAATTGTAATTTATCAGAAAAAATCTCAATAAAAGTGACTCATAAAAATTATTCAGCCATTTTAACAGCACGTTCTGGTATGCTGTTAGCACGTTTCGGATGTTACATTAAACTGTTAACAGACATTTTCATACTTTAACTAGTTCAAATGAGGGGCAAAGATAGATGTGAGAATAGCAAAATTCAATTTTTCAACCTCTCCTCTTGCTATGTACATTGTTGTGTGTTTGCAAATCATCACGTTTTCATTTTTAAAGAGGTTGTTCCAAATTATGTCATATAGCCAAAGATTGTATGGTCAATCTAAACTATTTGGTAGGTTACAAAAGCTCAGAATCACCCCGCACTTAAGCAATACCCAGTGTACATGACACGGGTATGATACAGGTATATAAAGTTGATAAAATTAAGCAAATTAAAAAAAAATTCTAAAAATGTATGGGAAATATGGATTTTCATTTGGAAATACCTTTTAAAAAGGGCACTCAGTACACGTAACTAATATGTGTAGAAAGTACATACATGTATAAAAGAAAAGGGCATGACCAGTAATACCTTATTTAATGATCCTAAACATAATAGTATCTTCCTCAAATGTATACATACATACAAAATGTATAAGCTAGTGCAGGGATTTATTTTGAACTTCTGAAACTCCCCTTCATATCCATGATTCATCCCTTTCATATTAATAGGTCATCCCTCATTCACATTTACCCTTTTCATTCACCATCCTTTCATCTGTCTATCTCTCTCTCTCTCATTGGTTTCAATGTTCACCTGATGCAGTCAAGCTTATATAGTATAATTTACATATACTATGAATATTCAATATATACCCTTTGTTTATGTTTGAATATTCAAGAATACTTTGTGATGTTGATTTATACTTGTATGGGACTATATGAATATGTATTGATTTATTCTACTTTGCATGGAATGTATGTGGAATGCTACATAGAATGCTGTAATGCTTTTACACATTAAAACCTGTTCAGTTAGCCAGTAGTTATCAATCCTACAACATGTCTGCTGGGCTGCCTCTGTGTTAAGAGTGCTAGGAATTATCTGTTAGAACCGCAACCCTACACTAGTGTGAAATATAAATGGGCTGTCCGTTTTTGCTTTTTTTTTCCTCTACGAAATGTCAAAGTTGGGGTGCGGCGCTGCGGCCTTATCGCCGGCAAATACGGTACATGTTTAACCTACACTGTATATTGTTTGTCACCTGTGAAATAGGCACAGCAAGAGTTAAAATCTATCAACCAACCAACCGACCAACCAATCAATCCATCCATTCATCAATCGGTCATCAATTAAATAAATAAATAAATACTCATTTAAGAGCATTAAAAAATGTTGTCGTTTGAAACAGCCTCCTAATACAAATAGTGGTAAAGGATGATTGTTACTACAGTAGTATTATAACCTAAAACATACCCAATTTTAAAATACATCTAAAATGTCTCATTCTCGAGATGTACATAAATTAGGATTCACTTATTTCCTATTACCGTACTTACATGACTGGGGGTACTTTTTTATAGTTTTATTTTTTTAAAGATTTGTCAATGGTTTGCTTACATACATGAATGTGTTAGTGATATTATTGAATGACACACTATATAGTTGAAGGCAAAGAACATTAGCAAGCTGATTAAACATCTATATTGTAGAGTTTGTAGAAATTGATGATCTCATTGAAATGTTAACATCGTGTAACATCCGAAACAAACCATAGTATACATTTTACACTGTTGTTCATAACATGCAATAAAGAGTATGTTTCTAAGTGAATTTTCTAAGGAGTTTTGATGACTACAATTGCTATTAGCTTCATATTTCACTCTGTTAGATCACATAAGCAGTTTTAACTACCGGTACACGTTCTTGAAATGAATAATATACCTTACATAAATTGAGTGGTCGATGAAGACAAACTTGGTATAAATCTATGTGCTAAACTAATTAAAACTGCACAATTTCTTTCCATAAATGCTACAGAAGTATTTTTCTGCAAACAATTAATGTAACTGAGGTCAATGATACCTAAAGAAAAGCAATTAACTTGAATAAAGTTATAATGTTAACAGTGTGTAACGTCCGAAACATCAGTGGTGTGTCATATGAAAATTATTAGGCAATGCACTGGTTCCCAATTTTTGTGCATGTATTTACCTTATATCATCAGTTGTTATAATAAAATAAGTTTGACTAAGAAAAAAGCATTTTACCTATTGAAATAAAAACTTGTTATTGTCAAAACCCTAATTTAGAGCTATTTTTCACTTTAAAGGGATACAAAATCTGTATTTTTCAAGATAGAAACTCAACAATTTGCATGAATAATCTCTGAAACATATTCTTAAAGACCCAACATATTTAAAGGTGTAGTTAATAGCAAATGAGTTTTATATCACAGTTATTAGATATGCTATAGTTCACAATAAAATTGTAAAAACTCAAAGTATTCATATCTGGTGAATAAATAAGGAGATAGATTAAGGTCCAGAATTTGTATTTCTCAAAAATATGATTAGTCCTGATCCTAAAAATACAAGTTTGAAGTGAGTAAACATAATTTAATTTTGGACCCATTTGTGGACACATTTGGTATAAGTTAAACAAAACCAGTGCCATATACTGCTATAATACATCACGATTGAAAGGACAGACATTGCAAAAACAACATCTCAGATTTTAGCCTCAAATTTACTAATTACAAAGACATTTCATTGAATAATAAAATAAATAAATGCAAACCAGAATTAGTAATTGAGCATATAGTTACCTGTATTGCTATGAAGAACTATAATTGAAGACACTTACATCTCAGGATACTGCAATACACCATTCAGTGAAACCTCATAGTAACAAGGTCTTTTGACATCATTATTCATCAGGGAATAATAATAGTTTTGAAACTGATTACCCTCAAATTTACACAGTAGATATACTAGATAGCAAAAGAGTGCACAATCTTATGGGTTTACATCTAGTGACATTATTCCATATAATTGTTCTGTTATCAAATCTTTTCAAAAGCAGTTTTCCATTTTGGGCCAAAATTCAAACCTATGTACAAAAAAAGATCTATGGGTGTGTATAAGGTGTGCAACTGTGCATTACACAAAGCTTTTCAATTGCCACACATCTGTGAATTCTCCTCGTTTACCGTATCGAAAACGTGGCTCACTTGATGTGAATTTCTTGCTTTTCATCGTTAATGATGCAAATCACTTGGTTGAGAGCAATCCAGACAATGTTATAAAAAAGGTCTACATGTTTATCTCAGGTTATCTAAACCTGCAGAATCAAAGCACATGTAGAGTGCAAATAATTTGCAAAAATTAGAGCAACTGAATCAGATACAGCAGGTACAATTATGATATAGAGTAAATATTCAAATACAGTGTACCTCACAACAACTCAAAATTCAAGTACATATTTTTTACCCCTAATGTAATCAACTCTTCTAAGTTCCACTTTAGTTTGCCTTCGTGTAAAGTTAACGAACAGAACATTATGGTTAAGTTGTGCAACTGTCACAATGTGTCCCAAAAATTTTATTTCATTACACAGAACAAAAGTCTCAGATTGTTCTGTTTTTCTTGAAGATTATTGAAAGCTCTCTCCAGTTTTAAACGGCTTCACAGTCAATCATCCAGTGGATAAGCTATGCAGACAAGAGGCAAAATATAAAAGACTGATCTGTCTCTGTAGTTTGTACAAATTAAGTTCTATGTTTTCTTTTTTGCATAGACTGAGGAATTTTGCTCACTATAAAAAGAGAAAAAACAGGTTTTCCTGACTTCAAGGAGGGCTTTAAGCCCTGGTCTCCTCAACATTTGCAACAGTGTACAGACGACAGAACAGTTGTAATTGTAAAACACAAGATGTCACTATAGTATCATTCTCCAGATCAAGAAAGCCTATTTACATCGTAGCCAATTCACACCAGACACAATCCCTGTGATGTGAATTTAGACGTCATGCCCTACAACTACTTGAAACTTGTAAAATGCTGGAACATGTGTATTAAAGCCCCTCTAAAGTGTTTGGAGCCCCAAAAATTTGACGGCAAAATTTCACTTAAAGCTAAACTTTAGTACTGGTAATGCGATTGCATTGTGAAAGAAAAGGTGTGGAAAGGATCAGAAACAGTTGATCATGTAACATGTAAGTATTGGTGTGCACTGCAAGGTTCTAGAGTCATCAAAATCATAATAAATTTGACCGAGTCTTGGTAAAGTAACACGCACTGTACACAGAAAGCTATATATGGGACAACACGCATGTTGTCGGGGCTGGTACTACCTTGATTTCCTTGTCTTTCTATGCTCATTACTCAGCCAGTATACATTTTCTTCCAAAATTGTTTGGCACATAACATTTATTTGTAATCTTGAACATTCGGTGTAAGTTTCGTTTGATTCTGTGAGAATTCATTTTCTTTTTTTTACCAGTACTCAAGTTTAGCTTTAAATTGTATAATGTGAAATAGGAGGCCATTTAACATTCTGTAGGTTTTCATAAACAAATATGTTTGAAAACAAATATTGATGAAATAAGACAAAATTTGGGTTTTCTGTAAATGCGTTCTCTCCAAAGTTGTGTTGAAGTAGGTCAAGCTGATCCTGGCTAATGAGCTTGCTTTCGTGGACTTCCTGCAAGAGAGTCCTGGTTTTTCCATCTCTCCTGTTTACCTTCTGTTTCACCACTTGAAGCTGTTTCTTGGCATCCTGCAGTTGCTGTCTGGTTATCTTCAGTTTCTGATCAACTCAGACAGAAAAGAACAGTCATGTTCTTTTGTAATGTCATAGGGTTTCTTTGCATGGAGGCACGGGAACACTTTTGGATGTTGCACATGGTTTTGCTGGGAGTCTTGAGCCATGTGTCTGTTTATAGGGAGGATGTCCAGGAAAGACAGTAGGCACAGCACTAGGAAGGAGTGACATCCTTTTCCTCTCTTGGGTGTATTTCTGCATTACAATAAAAGCAAATAGAAACAAAAATGATTTTTTTTTTCCTCATAACATGACAATTGCTCTACTATTCATGCTATTTCATATGATTTTTAAGACTGAAACTGAAAGCAGCTTCCAGCCAATCGCGAAGCAGTATTTAATAATGATGTCAGCAAGTCATAATGATAAGCAAATTTGATAGAAATAGGGTAGTGTGTGGTGGGCTTTTTAGGCTAGCCTAGCCTAGTTGGATAACTCCTGTGATGTGAAATATGGCAGGCTAGCCTATCTTTGCCTTTCGGGCTTTAGAAATTAGAGTATTTAGATCTAGATCTAGAGTCTAGTCTAGACCCTAGATCTAGGTTTAGTTAAAATTATAAAGAAGTTGACATTTGATTTTTATCTTGAAATTAGATAAGATAAAGTTAATTATATATTCTAAACTTTTCGTTAATAGAATCAAGCTCAGTCATGGAGTTAATATTTCCGAGTTGGACTCTCTGACTCTTGGAGTTGCGACTCCAGCGCAGCAGAATTTTCCCATCACCGCCCCCAGAACCTTGACCCATGCCTTGACCCATGACTGGCGCGCTCCGCTGAGCACTGCAGGAACGTTAGCTGCGCTGCGATGGCTTGTCATGAGACAATACCCGCATAAACTACATTTTTAGCTATAAAATCTCCTTATTTAATCAACATAACATTAAGAAGAACTTACTTAATTGTGAAATATTATGCAGTTCCCTTTCTTTCTTCGGTTCGAACAACCAAATGCAACGCACGAACCTGGATTCTTCAAATTTTCCACGTATGTTGTGCATAGTATCTTGTTGGGTCGTTCGTTTTTCTGCCCTCCTTAGTAATGGCGGCCAACGCTCCAGCTCGGAACAGCAATTTGAGCGAGTACGCCCTCTAGTGTTAGTAGTATATCAATTTCAATTTTTTTTCTTCAATTTATGTGCTCATAAAAATCCAGAAAACACATGCAAACATTAATAAATCAACATGATACAAAGGGTAAAATTCACAAGAAAAATTAATAACAAAGTATACATTTAGATTAAGTATGAGAGGGACAGCAAGAAAGGAACAAGCCTTGTGGTTAGCTGACCCTGTAACATAATACATTAAGGACGCTACAAAAAATAACAAATCACTTTACTACAACATAAAGGGGGGGGGGGGTATGCCTATACATTAAAAAAAAAACTTAGTGAATACCTGTCTAAAATAAAGTGCCTAGATTTTGACTTAAAAACATTTAACGAAACTGATTGTTTAATGTCTGAAGAAAGAGAGTTCCAGATTTGGGGTCCTTGAAATAATATTGAGTTTTTAAAAGATGAGAGCCTCGGTTTGGGTAAATGAAAATCATTAGCATTTCTTGTATTGTATCCATGATATTCATTATTGAACTGAAAGAATGTTTTAATATAGTCTGGCAAGAGGTGTTTGTTACATAAGTACATAAATATAAGTACCTGAAATACATATATATCATGAAATTTCAAAACACCTGATTCAATAAATAGAGGGTTGGTATGGGCAAGGTAAGGTGCATGAGACATATTTCGTATCGCACGTTTTTGTAAAATAAACAATCTATCAATGTGATTATTACTTGCATTACCCCAGACAAGAATACCATAATTAAGGTACGGATATACAATTGCATAATAAATCATTTTTAAAATCTCCTTTGGAAATGATCTTAAACAATACATTATTCCTATATTTTTTGCCAGCTTATTGCACAGACTATCAATGTGATTTTTCCATGTAAGTTTATGATCTATTGTAATGCCTAAAAATTTTACTGACGTTACACACTTAATATCTGTATTGCACACTCTAATTGAAAGATAATCTGGTATCAATAAATTACTAAACATATAACTGGTTTTTGCTACATTGATTATCATTTTATTTGCTTAAAACCACTCAGATATTAATTCAAGTTCAGAATTGAATAGATTATGTAAGTCCTGATAGTTAGGATGAGATAAAAACAGACTGGTGTCGTCAGCAAACATAATACAATGTAATAATTTAGATACTTTACTAAGGTCATTTATAAATAAAAGAAACAACAGTGGTCCTAAGATAGAACCCTGTGGTACCCCACATGAAATAGTCCCTTGCTGTGATTTGCATTTAGAAATTTCAACATATTGTTTTCTATTTGATAAATAACTTTCAAATAATTTAAGTACAATACCTCTTATGCCATATAATTCAAGTTTGTGTAATAAAATAGCGTGATCTACCGTATCAAAAGCCTTCTTCAAATCTAAAAACATTGCAATCATATATTTCTTGTTATCAAGAGCATTAACAACAGTGTGAACAAAATCAATAAGAGCCGATGACGTCGAATGTCCAGGACGGAAACCATATTGGTTCAAAGATAATATATTGTACTTGCTTATAAAATCAAATAATCTATTGTACATACATTTTTCTAAAATTTTAGAAAAAATTGGCAAGACTGATATGGGTCTGTAATTTGCAACATTTTCACTTGAACCATTTTTATATACAGGAACCACACGAGCAATCTTTAATTCATCAGGAAATATACCTAAATCTAAGCATTGATTGAATATTGCACAGATGGGTTGACATAAAATATGTATAGATTTCTTTATAACCTTGATACTTATATCATCGTACCCAGGACTGCAATCACTCTTTATATTAGACACAATATCAATGATCTCGGAACATGTGATTGGTTTAAAATAACACGTACTAGAATTCCTATCCAAATAACGACAAGAATTCAAATTTAAATATTGTCCTGATCAACAGGATATTTCAATTCAGATACAATATTAATGAAATATTCATTAAATACATTACAAATTTTGGAGGTATCATGTAACACCTGATCATTGGATATCAAAAAATTAATACCGCACTTTTTATTTACACGACCCATTGCACAATTAACTATGTTCCAAGTCTTTTTCATATTCCCTTTGGCTGTTGCAAAATTTTCCATAAAATAGTGTTTTTTAGCTTGTTTAATCATATTATTGACTTTATTCCGACATTTTCTGTACACTTCTTTTCGATACGGTGTTGGGTTTCTCAGATAAAGTCGATATGAACGACATTTTTTCTTTGACAACTTACGAATATCAGGATTGATCCATGGTTTATTTTTTTTGGGTGTTTTTTTCAAACATTCTAAAGGAAAACACAGATTATATACATTTAAAAACCTCTCTAAAAATTGCACATAATTTACATTTGGATTGTTATTATGGCAAGACCATTGGACCATCTGAAGGGATCTTAAAAAACTATTTATACTTTTATCATTGATTATTCTTAATGGCTTATTCAAATTTTGCTGAGATTGAATATCACTCCAGCTAATACAATATACAGGTAAATGATCGCTGATGTCTGTTATAAATATTCCTGATTCAACATTGTCTACATTATTAGTAATTATATTATCAATCAAAGAAATTGTGTCATCAGTGATTCTGGTAGGATGGTCTATCAACGGATACATATGATGCAACAATAGTAAATTGATGAAATTATCAACATGTTGCACTTTACCTACATTCAATAAATTGATATTGTAATCACCTAATAAATAAATTATTTTATTTTCCCTATTTACAACGCTAAAAACATTTGAGAATCTCTCTAAAAAATCATCAACAGACTGAACCGGAGGCCTATAAATTGACCCAACAATTATACCAGAATTCTTATTGACAATTTCCACAAATACACTTTCAATACAACTATCGGTCTGTTCTAAGTCGGGACGTCTTATATATTGCACATTATTGTTTACAAAAATCCCAACTCCTCCACCCCTTCTTGACAAGCAGATAACGCCTTCAAATTTATAACCATCTATATTACACAAAGGGTGTATAGTGTGCTCCTGGAACCAGGTTTCCGTGACACATAGTACTGTAGGCTTTAGTTTCACACTGTTTAAGAATTCAGTAATATTATCAAAACTATTAAGAAGACTTCTTGAATTCAAATGGATACATGAAAGTGGATTCGCAGATTTTGCTTTGTTTGTAATGTATGTATTAAACTTATCAGGTGTAAAATATTTCTTACAAGGACAAAAATCAATATATATCTCTATGGTTAGAGTTTATCCTTTCTCATTTTCTTGACTGATGTCTATTTGCTTACCGTAAACCAAAACGCCCTCTGTTGTCCTTTGAGGGTCAGTTCGTACGATGATGTGATGTCTGTTTGAGTTTATCCTTTCTCATTTTCTTGACTGATGTCTATTTGCTTACCGTAAACCAAAACGCCCTCTGTTGTCCTTTGAGGGTCAGTTCGTACGATGATGTGATGCATGGGTGTCGATCCTTACGTAATACCTATTGTTCAGGGGGGGATGAATGAATAGATCATCCCCCCCTGATGAATAGGTATCAGTGACAGATCGACACCCATGATGTGATGTCTGTTTGAGTTTGTCCTTTCTCATTTTCGTGACTATTTGCTTACGTAAACCAAAACGCCATCTGTTTCTTCTGGCCTGTACTTTGTCTATTTTGCTCTGACCTTTGTTTGATTTTTTGTTAATTTGTCCTTTCTTCTGGGTACTTTGTCTATTTTGCTCTGTCCTTTGTTTGTATGCTTCTTTGTTTGTTTGTATGCATCTTTGTTTGCTTTTGTGAATGTTAATATTGGCCCTTTTGGCCGCCCATAGAATACATCCTCGAATAATACAGAAATTTAACATGGATTGGTAGCACTTAAGACTAGCCTGAGAAGTCTATTGTATTTACAAAAAAGGGCAGCTCGTGATTTAGTGAATATACAGCTCCCGTTTATCTAAAAGATTGCGAATCCTAAATATGTATAATTTACATGATTTATCAATTTTTTTATTGTTTGATCTAATCAATGATATTGACAATTTGCCTCATTTTTTGATAGAGTAATGTGATATTTTAGAGCATAGCTATTTCACTACACACAAAGAAGGTGGGAAATTACGTGAGTTCCAAAATTTAGAACGACACAAGGAAAATGTTCATTGTCCGGCTTTTGTGGGTAGTACTTGATACTTGATGAGGTAATCCCTGAAGCAGCTTTTTCAAGCTATATATGGGATGTGTTGTGACAGCAGGTGAAGGTGCAGACAACAAAAAAGTGTACAATTTCTTTATACAGTAAAATAGTGACGTGCAAGTAAAAAATCATGCTGCTATATGATTTACAGCATTCTGGAACCTACAGGAGGTTCCAACCCTCTGATGACAGCAGGCGCGGAACCAGGGGGGGGGGGGGGGCCGAGCGGGCCTTGGCCCCCCCCCCCCCCCCCGCAAAAAAAAAAAAAAAAAAAAAAAAAAAAAAGAGAGAAGAAAGGAAAAGAAGGGAAAGGGAAAAAGGAGGGAAAGGGAAAGAAAGAAGAGGAAAAAGAAAATAAAAGGGGAAAGAAGGAGATCAGGGGACCGAAAGGGCCTTGCCTCCCAGGCTGTTGACCCCGCCCCCCCCCCCCCCCCCCCCCCCAATCAAAAAAATAAGAGAGAAGTAAGGAAAGGGAAAGAAAGAAGTAAAAGAGGAGATACTGGCGTACTGAAAGGGGGGAGGGGGGGGGGGCTTGGGTTTATTTCTAATTCCACAACGGTGGATTACAAATAATGCTGAAATGACATAATTTCCGAGATTTTTCCTCACTTTTTAGTAAATTATACGTTTGTATGTGTTTGTTGGAAAACGACAAATTCCTAAATTTACAGCCGGGCAAGAAATATGATTCTTGAGATTTCTA
This sequence comes from Strongylocentrotus droebachiensis, assembly GCA_035222895.1. NCBI lineage: Eukaryota > Metazoa > Echinodermata > Echinoidea > Camarodonta > Strongylocentrotidae > Strongylocentrotus > Strongylocentrotus droebachiensis. Next base: position 374 of record JAVYIG010001691.1, on the reverse strand, counting down.
CATGTCAGGGCCCGAGGTACGGTGGGGATCGGGAGCCTCGGGCTCCCTCCCCCCCCCCCCCCCCCCCCCACTTGTTTTGAAAAAGTATATTAAAGAGAAATAAAATAGAATGAGAGCAAGAAAGAAAGAATAGTTAACTGCCAGTGTTAACAAATAATGATAAAATGCCTAAAACCCCTAAGCTTCCGGGGGCTCTGCCCCCTGGATTCCACCTAGGGTCCTATGGGAGGCCCTTAGATGCTCATCTGACGGTAATTTAATGCCTAAAACCCCTGATTTTTGGGGGCTCTGCCCCCTGGACCCCACGCCAAATAGTGACCTGCCAGTGTCACAAAATTATAAGGTATAACAAAAAAATGCTCATCTGACCTTAA